>JACMIJ010000530.1:0-18208 GCA_014805365.1 Koerneria luziae
TGTTTTCAACAAATGCGCACACGTTAAACGAAGCGTTGACCAACAAAACTCACAGGCGTGAATCCGCTTTGCAACTTCCATAAACATACTTGCGTTTGTAGGAATGTTTGACAATGAGTCAGAGCGTAAATTCTTATTGTTAGCAGCATTGAAACGTTAATAAACAACCCTTGAAGGTAGTACATGCGCACTTCTAGCAATGCGGGGCTATGAATCTTACTCACTTACATAAATTTTGAGGGTTTTCTTCATTGCATAGTGTCTCAGTGTTATAGACCCTCATTTTTTCAACTGAATATTTATATCTCATTATCAGCATATTGAACTCGAAAAAAAAGAACGAGGATTTTCTCTGGTTTATTATCACCATCCCTTTTTCTTGCGCAATGAATTGACCAGCTATTCTGTGGCATACTATGAAACGCTAAAACCTATCACGTGTAAAGCAGGCGGACTCGATGTATGCGCAAAACACAAATTTCGGGAACTTATTGTTAGCCGCTTTTACATCAACCTTTCGAATGAATCGCCCGCAATACCAGTAACTCGGATTATTTTTTTCCGCACTGCGTTTTGCAGTTGGCTATACCCAGTCGTTTTAAGATTTGCATATTACTTTATGAATTCTTCAAAATCCTTTGGGCGATCCCAATAAAGGAACCGCTTGAATAAGAACCCTAGAACAATGCTCGCTAATATGATTATCCTTTGTGTGAGGATTCTTATTTAGGCAGTTCTTATTCTTGGCGGCGCCATCCTTTGTATTTCTATACAAATGCACTAGATCGGTGATCATAAATAAAACTGTGCCACCCGTAACGAAGAAGTAATACTTTTGGAAAGAAAGGAAGCAATATTCTCCTCAACTTTCCCGCAACGCTTCCGTAAGTACAGAACCCGCAAGATTGCAGCACAAGACCCATGAATGTCATCTCACATGTCTTCTCCCTCTCCATTGTCCTACTTCTTCAACAATACAATTCATATTGTAACATCTCACCAAAGTATAAACACTTTTATCCATTATAGACTCTTTACAACAAAATAACTTTACTACTTTCACTCTATACAACAATGGGGGGCGATATAATGCAAAAGCACACTGACATACTGTAACAATACAATACAATTTGACTAGACATTATGTGTGCAGGGACGAGTAAGAAAAGAACAGAACATTTTTAGGGAAATAGAAACTAAGGACGAAAACACGGAGAGAAATGACGTGCGACGCCTACACATACGGACCAACCCCTGAACAGGTTCATATATATTGTAAACACAAATATCATTACAAACTTGTAACAGTTGGTAGTCTTACAATTAGGGCTAGTAAAAGCAACTAAAAAAATTATCCACTTCTCACCGGAGAATTTTTCCCTAACCATAAGCACATATTGTGTGTGTTTACCATTACGAAGCACCCACAAGATTAGGGAAATATCTACCATTGAGCAAAACGGTGTTTTTCTTTAAACTTCTTTTGTACTCAAACGACCGTGTGAGCAGGAAAAGCATAGCACCAACCCCAATGTATTATAGTATGACAGCGTTTGTACAAACCTTCTGAATTCTGCCTTGAACCACCATGAACACGGTAAAAACCCGATTTTGGACATTTGCTGTATCAAAAAAAGGTTTCCCTACCAACCTCTGTCCTCCTTCTCCTCCCCTCATACGGCCACTTGCGTTCCTTCGTGCGGCTGCTCAAAGATGGCATCCGAGTTGATGGATCGGAACGTCTCCGGATTCGAGTCCGGTGCCGGTGGTCCACCCGTATTCGCCTTCAGTACGCGGTCGACGAACTCCGTCGGCTCCCTGCAAGGAGATGACGATGAAACATTGGATTAGTTCAACGTAATAGTCCTCTCGAGATTCGCCGCATGCAAAATGCCTTGAAATGGGAGAACTTTTTTGTTTGTTTTGGATCAGTTTCGGTAGTTATCTGTTCAAATCATCATGCCTGAGACAGTCATCATGTGTTTCGAATATAATCATGGCATTCGCAAGATAGGAAACAGGGATTAGAACTATCACATGTCTTCTCGTAGGTCATGCTGAACATGCTCAAAGTCGACATTGACGATTCAAACACGGGAATTCGAATGCAGCTCCCGACACTACAGCCATCTGCCGTGGTAGCTCTTGTAGAAGTAAAGGTATTATAGAAACTAATTGGCATTGTTCAGTGCCAGTTCTTGAAGCAATCACCTTTCCTTTAACCTAAGACGATTTTATGCGGCAAACTGCTCACCGGAATGCAAAGCGTCGATGGCTGAATGCCCAGCCGGTGACCATGCGGCCCTTCACCGCCTCCTGCAGCTGCGGTGACAGACTCTCGAACTCAGCCCGCAGCACCACCTGCTTGTACAGGTCCTTGCAGCTGAAATATTCGAAAATTCGAAATTCGAATTTTCGATTCGAAAAGTATTGAAGACACCATGGTACCACTTTAGAGATACCCAAAGTAACGATACCATAAACACACAAGACCATCGTTTCAGTATGAAACACAAGTTATGTTTGACTTGGGACCGAAAACCCAAAAAAAAAACTGCTCAGTCGAACACTTTTCAAAACAACCGGAAAACCCTTCTGTACTCAGGTATTTCGGATGGGCCCCATTCTAAAAATGGGCAAGTTTTCATATGCCATTAACTTGCCCATTTTCAGACCTACAATGGTGGATCTGAAACTGGCCAAGTTAATGGCATGTGAAAACTTGCCGATTTTCAGAACGGAACCCATCCGAAATACCAGAGTCCTGTCGCGTATCCTAAATATCACACACCTATTGCCTGCTGCGGTGCCTCTGTTTCGCTTGAACTTTCCCATGCTCATACGTCGACGCATCGCCTTTCTAGATTTCGGAAATGGGGTGGCACTCTAATGTAAGACGCCAGAAACGGGGTGCCTAGTGAAAAATTAGGCCCACAAACGGCGTGCTTTCAATACTAAGGTATCCCAAAACGGGGCGCCCCGGCGCTATCAATAACTTCGTTGTCTATGTATGCCAATGATCAGAAGAGTTGATTACCGGTCAAGACTTTCAACGCTTCTCGTATAAAACTAGAAACGTAGACGCTATGGCCATAGGAAAAAAGGGGCCCGGACAAGAGGGGTCGTGCGGGAGGTGCGGAAGGCTCCAGCGGGAGGTGCGCAAACAAGAAATTGAATAAAAACGCTTGTTATTATCTTCCACGTTGAAAATAGCTTTAAAATGGGAAAAAAATTGCTAGCAAAAAGGAATCTACTCATGATTTCACTTCGTCCGAGTACCTTGGACGGCCATCTCGCAAACGTTTTTCGCCTTCATCAGTAGGTGCGCTTGGGTGTCAAGGTGCTGCAGATATGTCCGAACCCATTTTTTTCTATGGCTATGTTGCACAAAGCCATGTTGTTCAGATAAATTGACTAAGCGGTTATCGAAAACATTCCGAAGCACACTTGCCTGCCCTCAACCCGGAGAAGACACGCTCGTCGCAGCTCCGACAGAAGAAAGTCGTCGGTCAGCTGCAGATGCTGCAGGCACTGCTCAACCGTCGTCGTCGGCTCACGCAGGATAAGCTGCAACACAATATATAGACATTAATCAGCAAGTGTAGCGCTAAAGCATGACAAAACGGCGCCGCCAAGAATAAGAATTGCCTGGATAAGAAGAACCGCCCGAATGAGAACACCCTCGGACAAAGGATACTCAAATTAGCGAGCATTGTTCTAGGGTTCTTATTCGGGCAGTTCTTATAATGTTCGGCGTCGACAAAACACAACATGTTGCACTGCCTACCGAACGAAGCGCTACGACGCTTGAGAACACCACATATCAGAACCCTACGTTCAAGAACGTCGAGTGCTCACATGCCGCGTTCTCAAACATCGTAGCACCTCGGTACCATACGTCGAGCGTCCCTCCAGCAAAAGACGCTAGAAACGGAATGCTTGTCGAAAATTTATGCTCACAAACAGGGTACTTCTAATATTAGGGCACCCAAAAACGGGATGCCCCGACGTTATCGATACCGTTGGTGTCAATGCACAGAACGTGTTGTGCAAACGTTACGAACCGAAACCTTAAAAACTTCAAGAAGGTCAAAAAAACATCTTCAAAAGAGTCCCACCTGCTCCAGATCCTCCAGCACGTATGTCAACTCATGGTCGAACGCGAACGCAATCGCCGGTCGAAGAAGTTCGGGTGGGACGGCCGTGCCATACGGATGCATCGAGAGGAACACCGCCGCCATCACTTCGCCTGAATCAGGGAAAATTGGTGATAAACAGTTGGTCATGGTGAGAGTTCTCCAGTTCTCATCAGTTGGACAGTAACACTCAACTCTAAGAAAAGCTCAAGGCTGGATCGCGAACATACATCGACAACAACGTTATCGATAACACCGAGGCACCCCGTTTTGGAATACCTAATATTTGTAGCCCCCAGTTAGTGAACCTAAATTTTGTTTTGGCACCTCGTTTTCTAGCGTAGTACATTAGAGCGTCACCAGGTTTTCATAATCTAGAAAGGCGACACGTAGATGTATGATCGCGGCCGATGCACATACCCGGTGAGGAATTCGTCTGCACGCACCAATAGCGCATGCGAGTGCCCAGACGCGCGACCAGATTGCCTAAACATATTGAAAATTCAGCAATAATTACACGAATGAAGCGCATATTCGTAACGTTGGCCAACTCTTGCAGGCCCGGCAAGTCCGTGCCTCCAACAAAGCCTAGGAGGGTGTGTGACCTTGTATGTAAGGTTGACAAACATACCATCGGAATCGTATGTGAAGTTGCCGCCATGCACTTGGAGCACGCCTGAAATGTGCCAAACAGGTTGAAAAGCACGATCTCCTTGTTTTCAGCTACACTCCTCTAACATACTCCTCACCGGAAAAGAAAAAACATGGATGATCTTGCCGCTAAAAAACCTGATCGCTTAGAAAGCGCTTGCTGGAGAGCTCCCAAACAATGCTACGAGTCCACCTATTTGTTTCTGTAAACGCTGTGATACAGTTCTCATTCAGAGGATACCTTAATTCTAGCGGTTCTCATTCTTACAATCGTTAGAATAAAAAAAAACGCACGCACGCACACTGACCCTTGTTGATATAGAACGGTGTGCCGAGAAGCATAATACAGGCGGTCGTTTCGGCATCGCCCGGTTGGAGGAATGATTCCGGTTGAAGGTGAGAGTTGAACACTGGCGGACGGCTACCGACAACCATCGCCTGCACAAAAAAGTCACATCACTTTGTGCATCAATTGTCGTCATAAAAATGGAACAGAAGTGGCTTCGAATGAGTGGAATCTTATAATCCAATTGAACTATTCTTCAAGGCCTCATAGCCTCAATCCGGAGGATGCTGTGCCTCATTTGCATACGATCAAAAAGGACACTCGTAATGACAAAACGATATGAAATCGGTGAAAGTCTCATTGTCTCAAGATAATGTGATGTTGAAGTTCTCAAACCGTTTTTCGTTTATCATGTGCCTACTCAAACACGAACGGGAAAAGCCACATCCGCACCTCCATGATAGCCGGGCAGATGACATTTTTGTAGATCTCCGGACCGACTGCCTGCTCAGGATCGAAACCATTGTGGATCAGGTGTTGCCAGAGGCCTTAAAGAAGAGCGTTAAAGAAGAGCAAATAACTTATGCGGTCTCCAAAAAGCCAGTATGAATACCTACATGCACAGATCACCATAACCCTGGTACGACATGGTTTCTGGTGTGCTCTTTAGGTAGTAATACACAGCGTTTTGAAGCTATTCTAAAAATAACATCACCGGTATAAAATTTGCATATCCCTTTGTTACAGCCAGTGCAAGTCTTTGTTGTCTTATGCAAATTAGGAACTGTAGACCGGCGGAAGCAACATGCTGTGAGTGGCTGGCATACCAGCTGGGCTTGATCATTTGTTCAACTACATACTACAAACCAGTTCGGACAGCTTCATCGACGAGTTGCGTGATGGCAGGATACAGACGTAGACTCACCGCATCAGCCAGACGACGCGTGAATGGAATCTTAACAAACATCGATCACTGATTTGGAAGGTATGTTTGAAACGCTATGTTTAAGAACACCAAAATGCAACATAACCGTTAACGTTATTAAAGAAAACCCCAAAAGAAACTATGATTCACAATAATACGCTTAAAAAGTTTAGCTCAAGGCCACGTCCCCTGCCCCCTCACTGGAAGTAGACCAAGAACCCCCGTAGACCCCCCCCCTCCCCCCCAAACCTTCTTGTATCCGAAAATGTGGTCGGATAGACGGGCGATCACATCACGCACATCGAATGCAACGGCGGCCGCGGCTAGCACCTTGAAACTGAAAAAAAGTCGATAAACAGAAAGTGTGTACCAAGCAAACTGAACAATGCCTTGCTAAGGCAACATTGACGATATGTGGAACAGCATGAGCTTAAACGATGGTATGAATAAAAACACCGTTTTGCTCATGTAGTCACATGGATCGTCCGCATCGTGCCTCGGCAGGCAACCTCTTCAGCAACACCCTTGAAGATGGCAACTGACGCCAAATGAATCATGTTCATGTTTACTAATCTAGGTATGTAGTACTTTGCCCAGATCGGTCGTCCGGTTGGATAGAGGTGAAGAAGGAGTTCGGTGAAGAATTCGCGCGTGAACGGAGAGATGTCGACGACATCCTCGGGAGCAGCATCGCGTAGCTTCTCCTCTAAAACCAACAAAATAATGAAACATACGACCCCACCTATAGCACCTTTTTGGGTCATTGAATTCTTTCGCTTTCAAAGACATCAAAATCAGGAAAGTAATGCAAACAAAGCAAAGTTCCTAATTGTTATATTTGATAGAATGCGATTTTGCTGCCTTCGATGAAGGAATACCTACCAACGTACGTTCCAAATCTTACAATTAGAAACCAGCAAAGCGCGCAAACATCACACCAAACACGCACCCATATACGGGGAGGCGTACGCGAGCAGTGCCTTCCACGTGCGAAGTGTCGTTCCGTCGACGCATTGAATGGTAACGTCACCGTCGTCGAAGGACGGATGGTAACGGCAGAACTGCAGTGAACACACCATCGTCAGTACGAAAGGTCAGTGGAAGCAGTGGAGCTCAGGATTGTTTCAGAACAAGACACAAATATTGAGATTCTTGCATTCTTTTGAAAGTAGGTCAAAACCCGTAAAAACCACCAGTTCCTTATATACACTTGTCCGCTCACAAATATTGTGGTAATCCGTTAAACGTAAATTTTGAGTAATTCCAGAACAACGTAATTCTGATGCCCCAGGAAAGGAAGGTTATCGACTGTCGACGTTACCTGATTGATGGATCTCATGTCGAATCGCACCCTGGTGATAGCCGTATCTTGGATGCGAAACTTGATCGGCTTGGCATACTTGCCCACTTCGAACACATCCTGAACGTGGTCGTGTATTTACGAAACCACTTGGAAAGCATGAAACGCTACAACGGAAAAGAGAGAAACGCCCAGTGAAGAGGCAGACAGCACCGTTTCAACGAGCAGTCCGGAACTGTTGCATGAGTTGCGCACGCCCATAGTGCTAGTCCGAATCTCACTAATTGTAAGACTTGTTCTTGTTTACATACAGATAAGCTTTCCTTGGCACGGTGTTGTTTGATTAGCTATGCATTATTTAGCACAGAATTGACTACCCATAGCACGCAACACATGGGCACGCGCTGCGTTGTGCGCAACTTATGCAATAGTTTCTTTTTAAGCATCAAACGGATATTGTTCCACATTTGCAGATGCAAAGATCTACTTCATTCTTGGCCAAGCTGGCTCAGATAGAAGCATAGCTGCGCATACAAAGTTAAAGAGAAAGCGTTTAGCACGAGTCGTTACCCGATCCACGACGAGCAGCTCACTCTCGGTGCCGACTCGCACTCGCATCTGGGCGACCAATGACCATTCGAGATTCGACGGGCCACGTCCGGTCAGAGTCGCCACGCGATCAGGCTAAATAATGTGATCATCCTTTTAAGTTGGTCGAAATATTCGGTCTTAAGTTGACATGAAGAGAAATTGACAATGAGGTACTATAGAACGGTGAAAACACCATCACATACTCTTAAAAACAATGGAACTATCGCCAGTTTCAAATTTGGACATCCTTTAATTTTTGTGAACGGATGTTTTATTGTTAGGGATAGCATGCAGATGAGGTACTGTAGAGAAACAACATAATGTGGATAACGACTAACCCCTTCAGCACTGAGATCGATGTGGAGGTATGCCTTGCTGAACAGCTCAAACTTGAAACAGTAGGCGTTCGGGTCGGAGTTGTCGACGACTGCTCGCACCTCGACATCGTCGAGATAGAATGCGACGGCAGGAGGAGGGGCGCCGAGCGGACTGGTCAGTGGGAACTCGTACGCAGTATGCACGGACTGTAAAGGATGGTCAAGAAAAAGCAAAGAACAGTGGGTCTACTTCCACTGGAGAGGGAAGGCTCCGCCCTCGAGCATTTACTAATTGTAAGCCAAAGCCAAGCCTGCCACACTGTGCCTTTACTAGACCTAATCCTGATGTGGAAGTAAAACAAGGTAATGTGGAAGCAGAACTAAGAAAACAAAGCGTACAAAAAATAGATACAAAATCGTTCAGTTTTGTAAAACGGTAGAACTGCGAAATTGGTGAAAAGCAGCCACACGCGTTACGCCACGGACACAACACTATACCGTATGCATCGCACTGCTTTTGCTTTGCACTGTCCACGTTTTTCAAGTAACATGTTTTTACTAATTTTGTTACTGTTATTTGTATGGCCAAGAAGTAGTATGCACCTTCTTTTTATCGAATGGTGAGTGGAAGTTCTGTATGCTGCTTATATCCTCCTCAGATCCCAATTGCTGCCTACAAAGGGCCAGAAACAGGCGAGCTTTCTCCTCACTGCAAGAAGAAGTCGTGGTAGGACCACAAGTCAAGGAGAAAGCCCGCACTTTGTTTTCCCAGTTACTTAAAGTTCATTAAGACGACAAACACACTCCTTTACTCTTACAATTAGTGAGTGTTCTTTCCCGTCGAGGACAATCCTCCTTGAAGTTTCAAAGAACAAAACTGTTTTACCGTAAACGATGGTAAAAAGAATTTTAAAGCCAAAACTTACAAGTTCATCGCATTGATCAATGAAAGTATTCTCCATGAGAGCAGATTCTCCAGCTGGACGTGCAAGAGTACGCCCGGTAAGTCAGCCGAAGTTGTGCGGCAAACCGGTGGAAACCGCCGGTTACGGACAGAAGTGATACGAGATGAATGCGCGTATTCGCGTGCAAGTTGATAGCTGCTTTGTCCGTATGCAAATTTCGTTTCATTGTTTTTCGTCAATGTACATGCATGCCCATAAGAATGACCAGAGTAATGCAAAATCCATCCATCCGTTGCAATACCTAATGCCTAAGAGTATTCCCAGTAGGCCAGTCACATATAGTTAGTGTTAGTAGAACCAGCCGAAGATTGCTACTTGGGCTCTTACAATTAGCATATCTTTAGCTACAGTATCTCGGCACCCTCCAGATTGCCTTGCAGGCTATGAGACGTGGGGCGATTACTTTGCTTGCTCAAAAAATGTTATGATATCATTTAAGGTAAGTTCAAAAGAATGGTTAAAGAAGGAGTGAATGCATTTTTTTCTTACTATGCCCGAATCTCATGTTTGCTGTGAAACAAGAACAAAGAGGGCATAGTTACACGCTATTTTTTGACTGTTTTTTGTCTTTCAAATCTCACAAAACACTCAATTGACATTTATAACACTAAACAAGCTACAGAAGTGTCAACCACACCTAGGGCAAGCTATGGTTAACGGGGACATAGTACTTTAAAAAGTGAGTTTACACCTTCTTTAAGTGCTTGCTCTTAGCAAGAGATCAAAGTCGATTAGTGAAATATTATCAAACTCAAACATCTTTCCTATCCATACATAATAAATAAAACGTAATTGAAAAGGACAAACACTGTTTCGAAACAGTCTGTGGATTGCACAGGATCACTACAACTTTGGCAGTTGCTTTGCAGCAAAGCTATTGTATTCTACCTGTTTATGTGTTTGTTATGGTTGACAGCAGCAGTACGCCAGCCTATAGTTTACATACATAAGCCCCGTGATCAACAGCATGTTGCTGCTTCTACAGTACCTAATTTGCATACGCTCACTCTCTATGATAAAGGGATATACAAATTTGTATCCAGACAGTGCAGTTTTCAAAGATTTCTAATTTTATTTTATTGTGGGGAGTGAAGTCTTTCTTATTGTATTTATGCCAATAAGATTCTGTAGACCGGAGAAGCATCATGTTGTACTATCATTGCTATCTTTGTTCTATTGCAATTGTATTAATTGTAAAAAAACATCATTTTGACTTTCAGATGGAACGAAAAATCAACAATGGCATGTGGATCTGGCTGGCTTCGATCGCAATATTTGGCACTAAAGGTATTTTGCGCTTCTGTCAGCCGCTCTTTGTGTAATCCTTTGATATTGGTACTATAGAGCAGCGGGTGTTGGTTCAATTCTTTGCAAATTTTTGTGGACCAACAATAAGACGGGAATGTCATGGGAAATGTGCAAGGTCCAAGGAGAGGATGCCCTATCGGGTTAAGTTGGAAGGACCACTATATTTCTTTGACATGAACAATGGTGCTATTCCTGGGACAATCCCCTAACAATAAGCGCACAAATATATTTCTGCTGGTAAGCAACCAACCGACATACATTCTGATATTTGTGCCCAAATGGGGTAGAACTTGAGATTCATACTGAAATACAGTTACCACTTGCTTTACGAACAAAGTTATTTTTTGTGCGCAAGTCATTTTGTACGCTTATTGGATCGTCTCCAATTCCTATGGAGGCTGGAAACCTTTCTTCTAGGTGGCCTTATCTGCCATTACAGCGCGGCTTTTGAACAGGTTTCTTATCTCGACTAATTTTTTCGCGAACTTTTTTATCATTACGCTGAAACCACTTTTTTGGGCGATTGGATCTGATTAGCGAGAATGTGAACCATTCTCACCCGTAGAATGCTGTCGTTTTATATGCGAGTGTTGATTTTGTACAATTATTTATTTCAAATTTTGGAAGTTATAAGTCGACAACTCTTATTGTCATGGAAGATGTCGTTTTCCCGAGGGGTTCCCGAGGTGATATCTTGAATGAAGTGCAGACTGAAACTGTTAAAGACCTTCTTTTTTTCAAAATTTCTGTATTGTTTCTTGATGTTAACATTGTAGCCATATCTCGAAGTATCAGTAAGAAATTTGTAGTAATGGAGCTTTTACTTGTTTAAAAGGGCACGTTTCCGCTGTGTTGTTGCTGCAGAAACGCATTCTTCAGTGTAGAAAGTGAAAGTTCAAGGTTTCCTGCTCCCTTTAATGTTATCTGCAAATGATTTTTTCATTAATCTGGTGATGTTCACTCATCTAGCTAGATATCTAGTGCTGTAATTTTTTCCTCTCTAATAGTCCCTGCCTAGGCCTTGATTGTAACACCCTCTCCGCATGCATAGCTATTTCTAGAAAAAAAGTGCAAAGTTAGAGGGAGGGAGAATTGAACACACAATGTTGTGACGATACTTGCATTCTTGACTCCGTTCTGTACAAATATCCAACTATCGCTGTATTTTCATATCTCATTGTTAGGTTTTTCAATTACACACATTTACTAAAGAATTCAATTTTTTTCGCAACCGTACACTGTTTTACAAGCTCATGAACCTGCTGTGAACTGTGAAACATTTGAACACGCTTACAAAATTGAGTGTATAGTGACAGTGGGATATTTAGCAGTAGAGAAAATGAGAGTTTTGTGTACACACCCCCCCCCCTTTCAGACTTATTTATTCTTCTCACATTAGCCTGAAGTGATCATCTTATTGTATGTACTGCCTACCTCTTTTCCTTTTCCCTTACATTTACCGACATACAGTGCGTCACTAACATACGATCGCAAAGATTAATTGCACGGGAACACAAGAATATGCAAATTTGGGACCAGCTAACAATAAGTTACATGTCCCAAAACTGATTTTGCTGTTACCGCACTCCACTCTAGTCAACGAATGGCCGAGACATAGATTAATTAAGATAATAAAGTGAAGTTATTAATATAAGTAGCAAGTTAATAAAGAGAAGATAGTGTGTTTGGTAGTATAGCTACTTATTGTTAGTATGAGGCATTAGCCGATCACTGTACAACTGCGTACTTTTCCCACAGTAATAGTCCTTCCGCGTCGGCCAAATGCACATTTTCCGGTGTTTTCGCGGACGGGTTAATGGACGGTTCACAGAAGATTCTGATCACCGGAGGCACCAATGGCATTGGTTGGTTTGAATTTTGAATCGATATTTTCGCGCCTTTCCGGAAATCACTACATCATGTTTGAACTTTTGATTATCTCGTTTGGCCGCACATGCATGTAATAAATGAAGCGACTATATAGACAGCTGTGTGATCTCATACGATTTGAACAATGCACTTATTGTTAGAAAGGTGGTGGAAGGTTGGAAACAATTCAATTATGTTTAGGTGAATCATACAATATTTAATTGTGTAGGTATTTTTGCGAACATTATAAACTTTCTGACGAAAGACCTTTTTGTAGAACGCCATACGTCGAGCCAGCAAAACTATCGCCAGTCTCATAAATGTGCACATCTTATTGTTAGAGGGAGAGTGATGCTTTTGTTGTCGCATGTAGATGAGATATTATAAGTATGCAAATTAGGTACTGCTGAGGAGATCAATAACTGCAACGTAAGCGTTACACCGTGCGTTTCGCGGTGCGTCATTGCGTTTTTCAGGACTTCACACGGCCGCGGCTCTGCTCAACATGGGCCATCGTGTGGTCATTACCGGAAGAAGTGAACAGAAACTCCTTGAAGCTTCTGAAAGCATCACGGAACTCGTGAATGATGACTATCATAAGGTAGGCTGTACTAATTAAAAGCTCTTTCTTCTTTTTCTTGCAAATATGCTTGAAGCAAAAGTGGCATATTTTTAATTTGCTTATAATTGTCGGTTCCCTGTATACATACATATGTGGAAATATATGTATATAGGGAACCGTCAATATTACTAATATATACTAGTCCGCTCACAGACGTTGCGGCGCTCTTATATATAATATATATGCATGTATGTACTTACAACACCGAAATAACGATATCCGTGCGAGAAACCGTGAATAGTGCACATTTCAGCAAAATCTCGCTACCATGCAATTTGACCTGATTGATGTCAACAGCGTGAAAGAAGCTGTTCAAGTAATGGACACGTATGTTATCCAGAGACTGTTGGGTTAGATTAAGACATACATCCTTTACACCGTTTATTCGAATAAACGCCTAGAACAAGTTCTGACAATGAGGAATGTCTGAAGCACTAAAAAGCTGATTCACAGCATGCTGTCAGTGCAACTTTGGCTGGCTTTGTTAGATTTATGACACGTACCTATCCATGTCTTATAGAGAGTGAAACCTTTGTTGTATGCAAATTAGGTACCACATACATACTTGCAGAAGTAAGATATTGTGTGTTCAGGGACTTCGATGTGATAGTACTGAACGCCGGTGTGATGTTCCCTCGAAACGAGCACAGAAGTCGCCCGCTCGCTCGTCTTGATGACACCTTCCTTGTTTGTATTTAACGTTGAGACTTTCTAACAATAAGAAAGAAACAAATTTTGCCTACAATTAGTGAAAACGCTTCTAAAACGGCCCGAAAACCGTGGATATTTGGGTGGGGGGGGAGCAAAGCCGGACAAAAAAAAAGAGGACAACAACTGTTTTACAGATAATTTTACCAATAGAAAGATATAAATATTCAGATATTCCAATAGAAAATACTGTGCCCTCATCAAAGTATAATACACACCCATGTTCATGCTATGCCCTACCTATACATTTATTCATGTTTCACAGTAAGTACAAGACTAGATACGGGTATGGCAGAAATTGACTTCCATTTTTCTTTCTTGAGGCTTTTTTTCAGGTGAACGTGCTCGGTCACTACGTGTTCGTCAACGAGTACATGCAGCACTTGCCCGATAAGAAGCCCCGCCTACTGCTCCTCTCTTCAGTGTTAATTCGGTATGGTGCTGAATACTCAGAGCAAAATAAATCTCAAATACCCGTCAATGGTGCTTACGTGTTTAAAAGACACGAATAGCATTTTTGCGGAATATTCAAGAATCATAACAATAAGTTTCGATTAGATTTCTGCAGTTGGATATTTGTAAAGAACGAAGTCAGGTATTCCAATAATATGTAATCCAGCATACCGCGAAACTCCCCGCAAAACGCTAACACTGTACGCATTTAGGGTGAGGTCGTGGATCAGCTTTCCGTCAACCATTTCCTTATGGGAAAGTGCGTACTCGTACGATCCAAACAGCGGATTCAAGAGGTTTGTGTTCCAAATGCATTTGGTTTATGATTTGGCTATAGTAAGGGGCTATAGTTACTTTTATGATTTATAGTGAACCTTCAATATCTACACTTCCGGTTAATAAGCATACCTTCATTGAATGCCTTCTCTTGAATGTCTTCTACTGCTCATGTTGGTGCCACCAGCATTTGTTTTGAAATTTGCTGCTGCTGTGCTGACAATGAGATACTGTTACTCATATCAGTCTCAAATTTGCATATATTATTTATACTTTAGTCACAGAGAGCAAAATCTTTATCTTCATGTACAAATTAGATACGGTGGAGTGTCATAACAAGTTCACAAGCTTGTGGAGCTGCATAGACTTGCTTTGCCTAACTGGAAAGGTACCTAACAATAAGATTTGATCAAAAAGTGACAGAAGGATATTTGTATAGATCGGAGTCAGATATGCCAAAGGCAGTTATTGTTGCAGGTACACCCAGTCAAAGGGTTGTGTGGCTCTGCTCGGCAAGGTGTTCGAGAACAAGTTCGGCCTGGAGACGATCGTCATGCATCCGGGCAACGCCCGGACGGGAATGGTCGAGAATATGCCGGGATGGCAGAAAACCATGGCAGGGATGTGCAAGTGTGCAACCACACTCACGCCACTGGTACGCGTCTGAGAGACATATAAGCCTCAAATAACCGTGCTTGAGTGTCTAAAACACTCATTTTCTTCAGTGTTTCGTTATCCTATTCAGAAAATCAGTGTAACAAGCACTAAACAGTAAGGGGTGTTTAAAACACTCAAAGTGTGAGGTTTTTTTCTCTCTGAGTACATTAGAGAAAACAGAATGTTTTAGAAACTTTGTGTAATTGGAAAGAAACATAACGACAAGATTTGATCAAACAATGACAGTCGGATGTTTATATAGAACGGAGTCAGATATGCCAATAGTACTTATTGGCTTATCTGACTCCGTTCTGTACAAATTTCCGACTGTTACTATATATTAAACTTTGTAAGCGTATTCAAGTTTTGCACAGTTAATCGCAGTTCACAAACTTGTGAAACGGCATCGGTTTCCGTAGAATTTGAATAATTTGTGTGATTGAAAAGAAATCTAACAATAAGATTTGATCATGCAGTAACAGTCGGATATTTGTGCAGAACGGAGTCCGATATGCCAATAGTACTTATTCTTGCACGCGATCGGCGCGCGAAACTGGAGCGCATTCTTTTCAGCCCGAGATTGGTGAGCGCGTGGCGCACGTGGCAGCCGAAGCGAAAGTTGCCTTGGGCAGTTGGATCAACGAGGATCAAATTCTGCCGCTGGATCCAATGTTCCGCGACACAACGAATGCAGATAATCTCGAGCACTTCTGCGAATACGAACTGAACAAGATCAAATAAGAATTGTTTTTTTTAACTTGAATACTCTTTTATAATGTATGATGAAGTTGATAAACGTATACATATCTACATCCGTTTATGTATGTATACATAAATACGCATCATGCAGTGACAATGTCAGGTCTCACACTTGCCTACTCTGTGCTCACGATAGAATCCTTCAACATGTTGATGTAAGTAAGGTATTGTAGGCGAAAACAACATGCTGCGCTATTATTTTGATCGTCAGCTACCGCAAACATGCATGTATTATTGCGAATGTAAAAATTATCAGTATTTCTTATTGTTAGTAGAAACCAAATTGTAGTGTATTGTGTGCGCACACTACGGTATCGATTGATGCCTGGACTCCAGATTTTTTTTAGGAAACTGGAAATTTTCAACTTTGTAACGTGTTTTACTGCTTTGTAATGCTTTGTCATGACTTACTTGGCAACTTAACGGTGCTGGATTGTCCGACAAGGTTTCTGTTACACATTGCTTCAAGCGCTTTAACGCTGCTTTACAGTTCCCTTACTAAAAACCCCATTTGACATTTCTTTGCTCACCAAGCATTTGTATAGAGTTTTCTATCAAACATGAGTTCCGGGTAGCCAGCTTATTCTGTATTTGCTTGCCTTTTTTCCAATGCGTTATCAGTGTTGGGCATGTGACACACATGTGCTGCCAGCCTTCTTTCCTTATTCATCGCTGCTTGTTTTCTTTTTTTTTTGCTTTTGCCTTCTATTCATGGTTGACAACTGTGGGAAACTGCAGTATCGTCTTCAGACATTTTTCTATGGTTTTTTTTTGTTGCGAATCCATGATGTTAATATTCCGGTAACGCCACTTGAAACACAACGGAATTTAAAGCGTTAACAAAGTAATGTGCATTTTTTTTAAACTGAAAAAACGCTGTGCCAGTTCGCTTTTTTGTCACTACATACTTTTGACGATTTTGGAAACGGCGCCATTTTCTTTGCCTTTTACAGGCAATAAAAGAGACGGCATACGGATGACGAAGTTTGTAGGTGGTCCAAGGCAATGCAAACCATTATTTCGTGTCTAATCCGAAAGTACTGTTGGCAAGCGAAGAAGACCTTGGCCGGTGATCACCATTATGGGCCATGGGAGAGTGTCGGTGGTGGAGGAGAAGGGGAAACTGCTTGGCGCAAAACTTGTGTATTTTTTCCTGTTCTCTTCCTCTAACCGTGAGTTAGCCGTTATGTGCATGTTTGTTTCTGGCCCTGCTTCTGGATATTTCTCTGCTTACCATACATCAGGGTGCTTCAAATGTTGAGGTATCCCAAAACGGGGTGTCTCTACGTCATCAATAACACTGTTGTCGATGTATGCTGCTTACCATTTATTCCACGATGGAATTCTGTCCAACAAACAATGGTGTCCTAACGCGAAGTCCAATTAGCTTTTGTCGCATTTGGATGTTTTTTTCTTACCTTGGAGAAATTCCACCAAGTGGACACATTGTTCAGCAATTTGCCATTACGGGTACTGGTCAGCCACCTTGTTTCCTTCTTCACTCTTCCCCTCCTTTCACTCTTTGTGCCCCCCCCCCTCACTGGCCCCCACGGTATCCATAAGCCGGCTGTCATCCGCTCACCCTTTTCAGGGTCGGCAATCTGTTTTCTGTTTCAGTTCAGTTCACAGCACCTAAGTGCTAATTGTATGCTTTTTGCCTTCTATGCAGTGCCGGGAAGGGGCTCTGTCCATTATCAATGTTATGGTTAGCGCGTTTGTATAGATTACCAGATCTTATTGTTTGTAGTTCGGACGCTTGTGTTTTACCAAGAACCAGCCACAAGCACCAGCTTGTAATCCGGCAGTGTTTCCTCAACGGATTAGGTTTCCTGAGATAACAATGTGTTTTACACCTTACGCGATTGGCGAGAAGAAGCCGTTCCTTTGCTTTTTGTCGTTGCTCACAAGTCCGACGATCATACATCTACAACCAGGTTATTTAAAAAAAATTGAGGCACCCTGTTTTTGGGTTTCGTTACAATCGTCATATAGTAAAATGTGGTATTTTCCAATGAATATCCTTCTCTTGGTTCCGGAGGCAAAACGGAAAACCCCCACATATCTCTTTTTACGGAGAGTAAGACCATCGTGAGCAAATTAGATACTGTAGATCGGCGGAAGCTATATTTTGTGCTGTTGTATTCATTTTGAGCTCTAGTAATTGCCTAGTTGAAACATTGAAGTTATGGTCTCACATGTTTGGTCTTTTCGAACAATAATGCTTGTTGCCGGCGCTCGCTCCTTCTTTCATGCATTATCGTTATTGTTTCTTATTGTCCGTCTGGCTCTCAAATGGCAATTTGTCAGTGTTTTTGTTCCTTTGTGCTCTGCCGAATCATATCCGGCATGCATATAGCGGTTACGAAATGGCCCAGAGGCGCTCTT
>JACMIJ010000531.1:0-15417 GCA_014805365.1 Koerneria luziae
TTCGGAATGATTCTCATTCAAGCGGTGTTCATTCAGTACATTCTCATTCAGGCAGTTCTTATTTTTGGCGGCGCCCGTATTCAAGGCATTTCGCCTTGCGGGTTGTCCTGACAATGAGAAGGCCAAGAAGCATGTAACAGGCGGTGAATTCTTCTGAGCAAATGGTGTGCACATTTTTCACGTTGGGACACTTCAACTTTCGATGCTGAACTGTCTGAACATGATGTACACAAACATTGCATGAGTTGCGCCAACCTCGTTAATCTTGCGACCTTTATAAACCTTACTAACAATAAGTTGCTCCATCGCTCGCTGTCCTCACAAGGGTGATTTTGTGTTTTGCCTGGTTCTGCTAGCGTTATTTGCACCTATAACAAATTTGCATATCTTCATATCATATCATGAGGAACGATTCATTTGTTGTCTAGAATGCAAATTAGATATCGTAAACCGCTGATCGCACGCACGCGCCGTGTGTGTGCGCAACTCATGCAATAGCCGTTCTGTTCTTCTGTTGGGGTCTTCTTCCATTTAGTGGGGGTGGGGCGTGGCCTGTATCCCTGACTGGTAAGCTCACCACTGCCTGGCCAATCAGTGCGGAAAGCCACGCCTCCCGGCACCTAAACGGAAGAATACCCTTCTGTTGTTAGGTGCTCACGTTCGGCTGCGGTTTGAATGTGTCCGTGCAGTGCCTCGAGGCCGTGCAGGATCTGCACAAATGCGGATTCATCCACCGCGATCTGAAACCGGCCAACTACGCTGTCGGACTCGGCTGTCTACGACATCAGGTACTATTGGAATGCCCGAGACCGTTCTGTACAAAGTTCCGACTGGCGTTGTACTAGTGGCGCTGGCGCTAACGTCCCTTGAGCGCCATTCAGATTTTTGCAAGGCCTTAGGGGAGGCCCCTCCCCGACTCGCTTTACTAACAGCCTCAAACTCATACCATCAGAACCTCCGGCCCTGATTCCGCTGATCGTTACACTTGACGAAATAAAGTATAGCCGCAATCCATACGGGCTAGTAACCAAAGTTCGCTCCACTTGAATGGGTTATATAACGTCAAATCTTATTGTTATGGTCACCATTAGAAACGTAATCAAATTTTTGTATCTCGATGTCGCTTCACACGTTTGTGCTGCTGTTTCGAGCTACGAAAACCTTGAATAAATACCTTGGTACAAATTAGAACTTATATGGACAGTCGGACAGTTGCACGGAACGGAGTCTAGCATTCCAGTAGTACTGTATGCTATGTCAATCAAGGCTGGTTGTCAATGGGGATGGTAGAATGTTGTAGTGTACTCGACGGAACGAATAGCTCTTCGCTCTCGGGACACTATCGATCCTTATCCTTTTAGAGCAAAGTACATGCATTCAGATATACATACTTGACTTTGGAATAGCACGTAAAATTCTCAACGACAAAAACGAACTGAAGACACCCCGACAAAAGGCCGGTTTCAAGGTTCGAGCACTCCAAATAACGTACTTTTTTGCTTATTTGTTTTTCTACGGACATGAAGCGAATGAGAATCTCCATTTAGCTTATTGTTAGAAGAACCTGTTACTTCGAAAGTTGCAAATTCCTGAGGGGGGATTCTAGCGTTGCAGGAACGAGGCTGAAGCTAAAATAAATTCTTTTTTTAAAATTTCGTTCTTTGTGTTAGGGAACGATAAAATTCGCTGCCCTTTCGTGTCACAAGAACATCGAAATGGGTCCGAAGGACGACTGCGAATCGTGGTTCTACCTTCTCATGGACCTCGTACAACCACATGGTTCGAGACTTTCTTCTCATGTCAATTTTATGTCAATGTCACGTCAATCTTGATGTATATCCTGTCATTTCGACATGTCAATTCTCTGGCGCACTTAAACAGTCAAAGGTAAACCCACTATTTGATCTGTTCAGTTGACCAACTAGACTTGAATGAGATGAGGCTAACATATGATAGATCATGGAAGTACCTCCGATCTGGCAAGTAATTGTGGCATTCATATCATGTGACATACATTTCTCCAATTCCAGGTCTCCCATGGAAGAAGATGCAGGCTCGCGACGATGTGATGCGAATGAAGGAGGAGTGCCGGAGGGGCGATCGGAGAGAACAACTGCTCGGTGGCATCAAGGCGAAGAACGGTGGACCCGCAAAGACGGTTAGTTCGTTCCGAAAGCGAAAAAGTTACCCGCAAAACTGTTGTCTTATTGTGGCAGAAATGTGTTTATGACAGACCCATTGTTCTGGGGTTCTTATCTAGGCGAAACTTATATTATATTTGGGCAGCGCCTTCATTAAAGGAAACCGTGAACAGTTGGAGGCAAAAAGTCACCATTTCCTTATATAGTTGCCTCCCTCACAAAAGTTGTGTGTCTCTTATACACGCAATTCTGCTAGCACAAAACAACGGTTTCTGGTCTCCTTTAACACATTTCAAGTGGAAGGATCTTTCCTCGATTGCAGGACGAACTGGGCAAGATCCTCGACTACATCGACACGCTCCGGTATCACGACCACGTTGATTACGCCTTCATCCATACAATGTTGAGAACGGTTCGCTGGGTCTTCTTCTATTTAGGGGGGTGGGGTACGTGGCCTATGGATCTGACTGGCCAGCCCACCCCTGCCTGGCCAGTCGGTGCGGGAAGCCACGCCTCCCGCCTCCTCAATGGAAGAAGACCCCTTTTCTTCTCTTATTCTCTTGTGTTCGTACATATGCTAATGAGGTACATTAGAGCGGCGATCATGAAACATTGTGACACACAGTGCCTTAACTTCACGTGTTATATATTATAAAAGACAAAATTAAGTTTCTTATGTCCATTGTTGATCTGTCCCGGCCTCCTTGGGACCCCCCACAGGTGAATAAGCTTTCATTCGAAAGAACTTTACTTTACATTACTTTACGGATTTGTCCAATTTTTAAGCCTTCCATCACACGTTTGCTGAACAGTTGGTTCTACTAAGTAATCCTCACAGCACATTGTTCCTAAGGTAGCAACGACTAACAATGGACAACGACTAACATATGGAGGGGGACATATTTGAGACCGACGGAAGTTGTACATTGTCTTATTGTTAGTATGCTGTGATCCTATTATACCTAGAGTACTATTGGAATACTTGACTCCGTTCTGTACAAATATCCGACTGCCACTATTTACTCTATTTCCTACCCTTATTCAATTTTGTTCACTGCTCACAACATGTTCACAAGCTTGTGAAACGGTCTTGGTTGCCGTAAAATTTGAATACGCTGGTAAATTTGTGTTATTGGAAAGAAACCTAACAATAAGACTTGATCATACAGTGACAGTCGGATATTTGTACAGAACGGGGTCAGGTAAGCCAATAGTAGAAGGGCACGTTTTCACAGCATTTCCCAGCCATAGTAGCTTTATTTGCATATTTGGACAAAGTGATATACAAAGGAATACAGGTAAGATAGGCATTTCCGGATTGGCGCGAAAACAATACACATTCAAAACGCTGTGTTCTTCGGACTTCTTGGCGCCGCCTAGAATAAGAACCGCCTGGATAAAAACCATCGCACAAAGGATAATCAAATTAGCGAGCATTGTTCTAGGGTTCTTATCCAGGCGGGTGTTATATTGGGCGGCGCCGACTTCTTTATTCAGCTTTATCCAATCTGCTCAGAGAAAAATAAGCCTCCAATTTAAAAAAAATTTAAATGTCTAAAGACTCTTTAGTGCTTGAGTGTTCGCAACACTCATTTTTCAATAGGATTACAAAACACTGTAAAAAATGAGTGTATTAAACACTCAAGCACTATTCAGGCCTATTTGAGGCTTATCTTTCCTCTGAGCAGGCACTGTTCGAGTGTGGCGCGAAGTCGGACGATTTCTTTGACTGGGAGATTGGCGTTCCCATAACGGACGCTGTCGAATAGAAAGAAGAAGTAGAAGGAGAAGAATTAAAGGAAGATCAGTATTGTGTTATGTAGTAGCATAAACAACAACCCCCAGCAAAATATCCAAGTAACTCAAGGCTTGCCCAAAAGAAGAAAAAAAAAGGAAAAAGAAACAAAGCAAAACTAGAAGAACGGTTTTTTTTAGCGAAAAAAGGAAAAAAAAACTATACCCTATACTGAAGGGTTATTTCTCTAAATGCAAATGGCCGCAATAGGGCCTCTACTGTCACCATTTCTTCATTGGTATCAAGCCTAGTTCTCATGTTAGTACATGCTAACTCTCCCAACGGCCCACATTCCGTATGGATAACGTCGGGATGCTCGACAGACCACTCTTCGTTGTCTACCGTTACTGTTATTGTAACTTTCATGCACGCCTTCAAGCCTTTCAGCTTGATGTTATCCGGTGTGTAGCTTGAACCCGCTATAATGACGATCTCGCATTTGTCGATCTTCCGTTGGAGTCGTTCGCGGTCGTCGTGCGATAAGCCGTCGCGAGGTTCCATCCCACACTGACGTGCTAGTTCGTGGAGTGTCAGTCGTATGGTAGTAGACATCTTAAAAAACTACAGTTAGGGGGGGGGTTGCAATCTTAGTTGTGTTATATAGTTATGTTTGTGAGGAAGGGGAATGTTTACCCTTGGTGAAGTTGACGGCGGCGACGGTGAGAGTGGGCGAGAGTGGGTGGCGAGGGTGACGACGGTGAGAGTGACGGTGAGAGTGAGTGGCGAGGGCGAGGCGGAAAGTGAGTGGAGTTGGTGGAGGTTGCTGGAGGTTGCCGCGAGGTGGTTGACGTCTGCGAGAGACGTCGAAGCGGGGGGAAAGAGTGAGTGGTTTGTTAATAATTAGCAGGGTTTATATATGTTCTGTTACGGGATTTTTGGGCGGGGATGCTAGATATGACAAAGATATCCAGAACTTGCTAGACATTCGCAGACGAACCAAATGTCCCAAAACGAGTGCTACCCTTGCTCGTCACCGGCTGACAGATTTTAATCCTTATTCAAGTTCCAAGGCATTTTGGTGAGTGTAATATTTTTTTTAAAGAAAAATGTATGTAAAGTAAGTAGATAAAATAACAACTGTTCTGTCAGTGGCGTGACGGCAGTGCTGATACTGGTCTCTCTTCTCTAGCTACGCTTATAATAAACGTGGAGACCAGACATGTACAAGTTAGTTTTACTTGGATAGCGCTTTTATTATTCTCATAGTATGCATGCCTTTTCTATTTCTTATTAATTCTTATTTGTCTTGCTATCGGAGAGCTGTTCCTATTTCTTATTACTGGCCAGTATGTTATTAATATTGTTTTTATTTGTTCCGGTGTTACTTATTGTGAACAGTCTTATATCTCAAAATTTGTTAACCGGAAGCAAACCTTGTACATGTTTTGTGTAGTACTGAAAAAGGGGTGATCAAGTCCCTCTGTTTCCTACTTTGTCATTCTATTTCTATTCTCCGATAACAACCCGCGCGTCTTACAATTGACTAGAATTGAGTTGGCGGGCAAGGGTACATGCACTACAGCACATAGTGAACTATTTGACTACCCTTGGACTATACTTTTAGTTACACTTGTTTTAGCGTGTAACCGTCTGCTTTCACATAGTAAGTCTGGCTTTTGTCATTCCAACCTATTTTATTATTGTTAGAAATTTACTGAACTTAATATTACTTCCTCATCTTATTTTTGTTTTGGGTTTGTTAAATAAAAGAAAGCTGGTGGATGTATGGAAGTTATACGTGTTCATTGTGTTAGTAATTAGTGAAAACATATGTTCCATTGTTGTCTGGGTGGTCATTTACGTAACGAATCATGGTGGTCTCTAGATGATCTTACATTGCTGGTATGAGTGAACGCCCAGGATCTGATTACGTAATGCAGACAGACTGCGTTCAGAGCGGTTCTTTTCTTTGTGGTGTCGTTAACGCCCAGACACCAAAATGTGTCAATCATAAAACTTGCAATCGAAAGGAGGAACGGCTCTGGACCAATTGCGTGTCTGCCACTGTTCCCATTTCAAGGTGAGAAGAACAAATAGACTGCTGCGCGACACTTCCTATCTTATTCGCTATGCGCGAGACATAGAGAGATAAAGAAAGAGAGAGAGCGAAAGTGAAAGTGTTGTGACCGCATCGCGATGCACAAAATATATAAGGTAGCATGGTGTTCGCAAACAATTATTCAACTTCACATCATAATAGAAACATAGCAACGAACATATATAGTATTATATTAACTTGTTGTCTATTATTGCTTATGCAAGGAGAGGTTCGGCCCCCAAATAACCTTGAGGTCATCCGGGGTGACGCTACAGTAACCTAGGGGATGATATGCGCCTAAGAGACCCCGGTAAGCCTCAGGTCATGACAAAGATAAGGAAGATATTATACCGGGTACGACTCTTTGCGTAAAGCAACTAGACAGACAAGATTTATCAGACATCCAACAAGTACAACAATAATGGTGATAATAAGCCGGTGCCTCTCGAGAAAGAGGGTGCCGGTCCCTTGCGGGAGGCCAAGCGGCAAAAGGTGCCAGAGATGGCTACCTATCAGCTGTCCTCTCCATGCGCTCTCCGTCTTCCCAGGATTCCTCACCGTCTTTTATACTGTAGGCCGAAGGTCATGTCTGGGGTAACGAAGGTTATACCGCGCCATAGGCAACGGTGTACCATGCCCTAGGCAACGGTTTGGGCCAGCCGGTTAAGATTCGGTGACATCCCCACCAAATAACAAGCTGACGTCCTCGTCAGCGAGGAGTCGGCTGCGTTGTAGCGAAGATGGTGATCGGTGGTGATGTTGATGTGGTACTCGATGTTGTTGTAGTTGACCTGGTACACGGCTTCGGCGGTGTTGACGTGGTATTTGGGGTCGGTGGTGTTGGTGCTGGCGGTGAGGGTTCGGCCTTGATGAAGTACTTATTGTGATTATGCTAGATCTTATTTTAAATCAAGCTGTGATGTCAATATTGAAATGAATGTGAATCATTCTAAGAGAAAAAAAAACGTTGGGCTTAGAAAATAGAATAAAAACGAATAGTCTATTTTAATAAAATCCTGTGAGTTAAACTAACGAACATGTAACGTTTACTATACATATACAAAAAATTCAATACACTGCAAAATACTGGAAAGCAATTACTACTAATATTGTTGTTTAAACCTGTTGGACATTTGTTAATTCTATTATGGTTAACAATGCGAACTAAATGCGATAAATGGTTAGGTTTTAATAGTTAGTGAGGGTGACAATAAAAAATCTAATGGGGAAGGGTCACGATATAGTTGTCGTCCGGAATAATTTGATCCTGTCCATATGGATGGTTTCGTTCCCTCGAGGTGTGTCCAAGATCACATTTGGGCGGATGACTTCTTTAATCGTGAAGGGTCCGTTATATTGTGGCTCCAGTTTTCCAGCGGTTTCATTCCGGACCAGTACTTTCCAGCCTGGTTCGAATTCTTTTCGTTCAACTGTTCCCGGCAAGTCGTATCGTTGCTTCTGTTCTTTGGAGTTGTTCTTGATCTTCTCCATAACCGTTAGACGAGCGGCGTAAAGATCTTCGAGGAGTTGTGTTGGGTACTCCTTTTCTTCTGCGTAGGAACGGCGTGGTAGTGATATATCGAGGGGCAAGCTCGCCTCCCTTCCGTGGATCAAGAAGAAAGGCGTATATCCTGTTGTTGCATGCGTACTCGTATTGTACGCAAATGTCACGAGGTGGAGATGCGTGTCCCAGTCGGTTGCCTTCTTATTCACATAGTGACTTATCATTTCTTCCACAGTCCTGTTCCATCTTTCAACCTGGCCATTGCCATTCTTGTGGTACGCCGTGATTGGTGTATGGTGAATTCCGAGCAACATACATGTTTTGGCATAGATTTCCGAGAGGAAATTAGTTCCTCTATCGGAAACTATCTGACCGGCTACTCCGTGTATCGCGATGACGTCCCTGACCAATTTCTTGGCACAGGTTTCAGCCTTCTGATCCTGTAGAGGTGAAGCGATGACGTACTTGGAGAATGAATCGACAGTAACCAATATGTACCGATTACCGTTCATGGTCTGTGGTAACGGTCCGAGGATGTCGATGTGTATCCTCTCGAATGGTTTCGACGGAGTAGGGTAAACTCCGAGTTCTTCTCGTTTCACATCATGTGAGATGATTTTTCTCAGTTGGCATTCTTTGCATGTGCGAATGAAAATGGCGATGTCGCGGTTCATCTTTCTCCAAACGAAACGTGCTTGTACCTTGGAGATTGTTTTGTCGATTCCAAGGTGTGCTCCTGCCAGACGATCGTTGTGAAGGTAGGACATGATCTTCTCCTTTAGGTTCCCTTGCTCGTTGATAATGATTACGGGCCTTCCTTCTCGAGTGGTCCGATAAAGGATCCCATTGTCGATGAAGTAGTTGTTCTTTTCGATCAGATTCTCTGCAGCTGAATCCGATGTTCTTCCCGACTGTATGGTCTCGATGATGTCCTTTATCCACTTTGATCGTGATTGATCTTCTTCTATTGCGGCTGTTGTTATTGTATCGTTCCCGATGGAATACGCTGTATGTTTCGTTTCTTCATTCCTTTCCTCGCTATCGTTCATTTCCGTTTGTTCGATTTCGCGTGTTTCTTCTTTGGGCGGAAATCGGGATAACGCGTCACATAACTGATTCTTTCTCCCAGGGCGGTATTTGATGATGACGTCGTATTCCTGTATGATCACTTGGTATTTCTCCAAGCGACCATTTCCTCCAGTTGTCTTTCTTCGAAGTAGCGCCGTGAGAGGAGCATGGTCGGTGACGACCGTGGTCATTGCGCCGGTGATGTATGGTTTGAATTTTCCCAGCGCAAATACCAATCCCAAGGCTTCCAGCTCGATAGCTGTATACCTTGTTTCTTCATCCTTCAGCTTTCTACTTTCGAAGGCAATTGGGTGGAGAAGTCCTTCGTTGTCCGCTTGAAGCAACACTGCTGCTACTGCGGTTGCCGAAGCGTCCGTCTCGATGGTAAATGGAAATCCTAATCGTGGTGCTGCCAAGATTGGGGCAGTGATTAGTGCAGTTCGTAGTCGATCGAATGACCGTTGTCTTTCTTCTGTCCACTTGATCTTTCCTTCTTCTGTTGTTGCTTTGTGGAGTGGTCCTGCGATTGCTGCATATCCAGCGATGAAACGGCGGAAGAATGATACTGCTCCAAGGAAGGATTTCATCTCCGTTGCAGTTGTGGGTCGTGGGTAATGTTCGATAGCCCTTACTTTCTCGGGATTCGGTGCCAATCCCTTGGCTGACACCACGTAACCGAGAAATTTCACAGACGGTTTGGCTATCTGACACTTATCCAGCCTGATCTTCAATCCGAATTCAACGATTTTCGCCAAAACTTCGTCGAGGTCGCGTATATGAGAATCCACGTTGTCGGAGGCCAGAATCACGTCATCAATATAGATGAATATAGATGCCTGGATTTGTCGTTTCAGGTCTTCCATCACCCTTTGAAAGGTGGATGGCGCACCCGAGAGTCCCATCGGCATTCTTAGGAACTCAAAGGTTCCTAAGAAGCTGCCGAAGGCCGTCCGCTCGATGTGGTCTTCCTGCATCGGTATTTGAAAGAATCCGCTTTGGAAGTCGAATGTGGAGTACAGCGTTTTTCCCGCTGTTAGGTCCAAGATGTCGGTTATATGCGGCAAGAGATAGGCTGCCTTCCGTGTCACATTGTTCAGACGGCGGTAGTCGATAGCGAATCTCCAAGATTTCTTATCCGCTTTTCTCACAAGAATGATTGGCGCCGAGAAAAGAGAGTTCGATTGTCGTATGATGCCTTGATCCAGGAGCATTTTGATCTGCTTCTCGATTTCCTCCCTTTTCTCTAACGGTACCCGGTACGGACGAGTTGTAGGTATCTCCGCATTTTCGAGAAGGTCGATTCGGTGGCGAACTGGGCCGGTGTAGCATCCGATCCCGCCGTCTGGTCCAACGAACGCCTTGTAGTGTTTGCTGATTACTCGGCGTATTCGTAACTTGTCTTCGGGTGTCAGTGTAGGGTTCGCGAGTTCCAGTTTGTCTCCGATGGATGGATCGGCAGTCGCAGACGGATCTGGTAATCTCGGCAATCGTTCTTCCCATCGAGCTTCCGGTGGTACGTAAGGTTTGCGGTATTTCGGCGGAAAAACCGAATATACCAGTCCTGTTTGATTGGTAGTTGGGAGTCGTTCCGCAGTTGCTATCAATTCGTCTCGTTGGAGTGCCACCGGTTCCTTTGTTGGGTTGAATACTCTGACTAGGACCTGCCCGGAATGACCAGGTGTTGTTACTGATCGTCCTATCAGTAGGGTCTTCTTTATCTTCGATTCCTCGTCGGTCTCTTCAGATGTCTCTTCCCTTGGTCCGACGAGCAGATCACCGTTCTGAGTGAAGCGGTGTGGTTTCCCACTTCCTTTGTCCTTGATGTATGCCATGATGACGTTATCGGTTCTTGGGTCAAGCGTCATTTCTTCTAATATCGCGACGTCATATGTTGGTTCGGGATTGTTGATGGTGTAGACTTGTTCTCTTACTTCCGTCAGTCTTTCGTTTCCAATTATGATCGTTCCTTCTCCAAAACTGACGGGTTTTCCCATTTTGTTCACTGATCGGATGAAATCGATGCCCATTAGAATCGGTGCTGGACAATGATGATTATCCGATATTAAGAAATCGTGCGATATCCGTTCCCGTCCGATGTTAACTTCTAACCGAACTTTTGCAATAAATTGCACACTGCTTCCATTTGCGGTTCGAGCTGATGTTGTTGTAGGGTAGTTGACGTCCCTTATTCCAAGCTGCTCCAGGGTGTTGATTCTCATGTAGGAGATGGAAGCTCCTGAGTCCAGTAGGGCAGGGACTTGTTGGCCCTGGATCGTTACGTATATGAACGGTAGATTTGATCCAGTAGTGCACACCGGTGCTACTAGACATAGTAACGGAACGAACGTGATCATTTGGGCGCGGGCCATCCTGTATTTCCTGTCAATGCGGTCGTTTTGGATTTCTCGCATTTCTATTTCGTCCTCTTCCTCCTCGGAGTTGGTTCCCGAGACGAGGATTGCGTTCAGTAGGGCTGTTTGCTTCTTCGTGAGATTCTTCTGTCGTTTGAAGTTCTTTAGTCCTGATGATCGTAAATTCAGGGCTGTTCCCAGAAGAGCTGTCGATGCCGCTTTGGTGGCTTTCGAAGCTACATAGCACTTGCTAGCGAAGATACATGCTGGTATAGTGAGTAGTGTAGTTCCGATTGCTACAGCGATCCATGTGATCATTGTCATGTTTGATTTGATCTTCTCAAACGTGGTCGTAACTTCTTTCTTCACTGTGTTCGCGATGGTCGATGCTTTTTGTGCTGTGATAGTCGCAGCTCCGGAAATCGTCGATCCGGCGTCATTGAGAGCATTGACGGTTGATGTTTTGATACCGATAAAGAATGCCGCGATTGGATTCGAGCTTGTGGTTGTGTTCGAAGTGTCTCGACGTCGAACTATTGACAGCTTGCTGATTTCCAGAGGGGCGTGCCTTGTATTGAACAAATCTGCCTCATCTGGTAATTTTCGTCCTGTTTCCGCCTGTCCACAGTTGATGGGTTTCGATTGTAGCTTGAGTTGACGTGTTCCCGGAATAACAAACAGTGTTGAGTTTTCGGCCATCACGGGAAGATCCTCGTAACACGTGTTGTTGATCCGATGATCCCACACTATCTCAGTGGTTGCTATCGTCCAACATTGAGCAACAGCTAGTACATCGTTTGACAGACGTTGAGCGATAAGGTCATGCCGTTGGAATAGTTGCCTTATTCCTGTCGTTGGGTTGATGTTGATAGTCGTACGGAAATAATCCAGTCGGAGATTCAGCATGGAGCATATTTGTCGGTGTTTCTGAGCGAAACTGTCATTGTTGTAAATGACAGGAAGCATGGTGCTTATTGAAGGTGGTAGGGTAGTGGGAATGGTGTAATCATTCACATAGGGCTGGTTGCTTCGCTTATACTCGTCGTGCGTAGAGGAATCCTCGAAATTAATCGTTTCGTAATCGTGTCGACCGGTAAGTTGGTATTTCCCAACGGGGAATTCACGAGAAGTGGCAGGTTTTTCGCGAGTAGCGACTTTTTGCGCAGCCATTTCCTTTGCAACTTCTTTTACCAGTACTTTTTGTACCATTGTGAGAGGGGCGTGTGGTGGTTGAAATAGCGGAATCGCCTTTTGAAGGAGTAGCTTGAATGGAGAACTACTAGACGACGTAGTGGTGCTCATCGTGCTGGTTGTTGTTGTTGGCGTCGTTGTTGTTGATGTGAATGTCGTAGTAGTCGTTGTCGGACTTGTTGTTGTTGTTGTTGTTGTTGTTGTTGAAGGAGTCGTGGTCGTAGTGACTGTAGATGGAGTAGGAGTTGTAGTAGTGGTAATAACTGTAGTGCTACGTGGTGGTTTTGATGTTGTTGAGCTTGTTGCAGGTGTCGGTGTTGTACTCGTTGTGGAAGAGCTAGTTGTTGTAGAGCTCGCCGAGCTTGTTGTTGTATTTGGTGGTATCGTAGTGGTTGTTGTTGTATGCGTTGTAGTAGTAGAAGTACGTGTAGTAGTAGGAGACGATTGGAGTGGTGGTGAAGGTGTTGTTGGGGTGCGCCAATACGGTATTGACGGGGTGGCCGTAGATTGTAGTAGAGCGGCTGGTGTAACCAAATGGTCATACCGCATTTCCGTGTCCCGTCTTTTTCTGTCGTACTGATGGATGCTCAGTGAATATAAGTCCTTTCCGAAGAGAGAGTTCGCGTATTCTGTGATGTATGGTTGTGCATCCCTTGGTGCACGTGGAATCGTTATTCCGAATTCTTGATCTAGTCCTCTGTCGAATAAGAACGTATTTTCTTGAAGAGCAGCTTCTGCTACTAGTCGATATCCATAATCAGTTCGTTCATCCTTCGACATGTTGCGTAATTCTGGCATCGCGTGTAGATATCGTGTTGTCATAAGGAGTGCCTCCATCGTGTTAACGTCTGTCTCCTGTTCCATCAGCGTTCTCAGTTCTTGGTTGTTGATCTGGTTCAGAATTGGACGAGTAGCTTCCTGTACTTCTTTGAGTCGGATGGCTCGCAAGATGGCGTCCAGGTCGCTTAGATCTCGATGATGGGCTTTCTGCCAGATGATATTCACCCATGGCATCTCTAGCTGACGAAGGCGATGTAGGATATTCTTGTTTTCCAATGGATTGTAGGAAAACTTTGTTTCTCCGGCCAATAGTTCTTCTTTTAATGGCGGTTGTCGTGGAATGAAGTGAAAGATGTTCGAGATTCGATGAGTATCTCGAACCAGGCGAAACTGTCCTCTTCTTTGTGCTAGTTCGAAAACATCTGACAGTTGTCGTGCGTGTTGAAATTGTGGGAATTGTACAAATATTCCATTCTCCATAGCGATTGCAGGTGTGGGTAGGCAGTACCGATGGAAGGATGGTATGCTCCCACTAGCGGGAAATAGAATCGTTTGAAGTTCTTCCACAAGTATTGCTTCAGACGAAATCATCATTTTATGGGCTCCAATTGATATCGGACACGGTGGTGTTTTGGGTTTGTTCCATATGATGGTTGCGTTGGGTAGGATGCAAGATCCTTCGCTTATAGAACACTGATCCAGTGATCCAAATGACGATAGTAGAGTCATGTTGTCTGCGATGGTAGATATCGTTCCTTTGTCGATTACGAGTGTTTCTGTTGAGCCACACTTGCTGCCGAAGAAAGGAGTCGTGGGGAGTTGGTGGGTTGTCGTACGCCATACTCCAAGGTTCGAGGAGAACATTTCCTTTTCTTCGTAGATGTGTGTCTCATTCAGCTGCTGGCACAAAGTTGGTTCGACGTGAAGTATTTCTTGACGGATGATTTGCATGCTCGGTTTGAAGATCTTCATGAATGCTGACATGCACACGTGCGTGACAATCCTTCTGCATCGTATGGCTGATACTGGCTTTGTTCGAGGTGCCAAGTACATGTTTCCGACGAGCGTGAGGTGTCTGTTGGTGTTGATTGGTTGACATTCGGAAGGATTCTTTGTGATGGAGAGTAGTATAGATGGTAATGCTTGTTGGCAGTAGAGAAATTCCTTGGGTGACGAAGGCGCTGCCATGCTTGGTGTCAACAGCAAGGCGAACAGCATGGTAATTGACATCACCGTGTTGATTGTTGAGAAGAATCTGCTGCTGCTGCGTGAGGAAGTTGGCTTCGAATCATCGTATTCTTCTGGATATTCCTGATGGTCATTTCCTTGAGAATAGTCTTCTCCGTGAGCTTCTTCCTCATCCAGGAAGTTCAGTTGATAGGGTGGTCGTCGTGGAGTCCATCTGTTGTATCCTTGGTTTCCTCGTTGAGGTCCTTGGAATCGTGAATTCGTAAATCTTCCCCGAAATTGCGAACTGCGTGGTCTGTAGTATCCGTTTCCATATGGTGGTCTTGAGTTCCATGGTGGACGAGAGAAGTTCTGTGCCAGGACTCGACCTCTGTAGGGAGTCGACTGGTAGTTTCCTCTATAGAATCCCTGATTTCCACGGTAGTTGTAACTGGGGGTGTAGTAGTTTCTATTCGGAGAGAAGTTCTTCGTCTTGGGTTTCCCATTCGGTCCGTTAACTACGGCGTTGATCGCCTTCGTTAAATCATCCATGGCGAAAATTTTCTTCTCGTTTTCTTCGTTGATGGCAATCGCCATCTCGTGGAGTTCCGCGTCTTCCAGCAGTTGCTCGATGCTCGTAGCCTTCGAGTTTGTGAGGAGACGAGATTTGAGTTCCGCAGGGAGTCCTTGCAGAAAGGCATTTTTCGCCACTGCCTTTCGAACGTCCTCCGTTTGTTCCGCGTATGCTTTGTTGATGGTGTTCCTGACTCGCCTCGCGAAGTCTCCGAGTGATTCGGCAGGTTTCTTGTTCGCTTGCAGGCCTGCAAGGGCTTTCTGCTTCGAGACTTCGTCATTCAATAATCGACCCAGTTCCTTTATCAGCGGTTCCCATGTGTTGAACTTCTGCAGATCGATTCTCTCATAGCATCGAAGTGCTTTTCCGTCCAGTAGCAGGGGTAGGATGCGGTAGGCATCCGCTGCATCGAGACCGTAGGCGTTCAGAGCGTGGTTGAATTTGATGATGAACTCTTGGATTGATCCATCACCATCGAATCGTCCGATTTCTCTCACACATTGTCCAATGGGCAAGAATGCCAGTTTCTCTAGCTGATCTTGCACGTTTCCAAGGGCCTCCGGAACGTCTGTGGGTCTTTTCCGTTTCGGTCGCATTTTCTAAAGCAATCTTGGATTACACGCGCCACGCGGGTATCTTAGATTGTATTCGCCGTATGCGTTGTGTTTTTTTTTCATCATGCATGTGTACGAAGTTGGAAAGACTGGGCGTGTGGTGGTTGAAGCGGGGGAAAAGAGTGAGTGGTTTGTTAATAATTAGCAGGGTTTATATATGTTCTGTTACGGGATTTTTGGGCGGGGATGCTAGA
>JACMIJ010000532.1:5449-18176 GCA_014805365.1 Koerneria luziae
AACTTTGTTCAAAAACACCAGATTTACATAGACAAGAAGAATGGATAATTAGATTACTCTTTGTCTTTAGTTATGCCTAGCAGTGTATTTCACGTGATGATACTCCAAAAAAACCTCGTTTCAGTTTCCACCGAGTCATGCGTGGAGAAGATCGTTTCCACGGACGCCGGCGTCTCTTTGTCGGACCGTCCCTCATCACCAAGACAATCCAGCCAGACGGCACGTCACCCGTATTCCTCCGAGAGGATAAGCATAAGGTGAGGTTGTCTGGAGTCTGCACCAAAGCTAGCATACGCATTGAATCTCATAGACAATACTATTGTATAACTCTTCCAATCATCTAACTTTAACCCTCCAAGCTACAAACAGCTATAGCTGGCTATACTACCACAGTAACATCGACAACAACGTTGTTGATCCCATTTTAAATTCCCTAACAATGAGAGACTGCCCCTTGGTAAACCAAGATTTGTATAAGAATAATCACTCCGATTCTGACAATTTTGTCACTCTATTGCTGAAGTAGTGGAACATTGTCAATGACTGATTGTGAGCAAACACAAAAAATGCACTGCAATTGGCCACAACATTCCCTTGCAGACTGCCCGCGGCTCCAAATCGACGACAGCTCTCCACTATGATCCATATGGATTGAGCAGCCACGATTTGCACTATTCATTGGGAAAACATAAGCGATGGATGATTCCCGATATTATCACATCCGACATCGCATCACTACAGGTATGTTTTGTGTTTCACGAGTAGCACAAAATGGCACGCATTGGACTACAACTCACTCACAATAAATAGTAAGCGTACGTTCGAAAGTGGTTCATCATTCGAAATCTATCACTATTATGTCAATGATTAAAAAGTGTGAACAATCTAAGATAGCATAACAGTTAATTGAAAGCATACTACTGATAATCTCAATAGCAATTCACTGTGTCAATTATTACAGTAACCCGTGTATTCACTTGTTACAATACGCATTCACTACTGTATAAGTCCTGCATGCATTGGTTCTATTCTCGTAACCGTTCACTTGTCATTTGTTGCTTCAGCGAGAGGACATGAACCTCCGCGTGTCCGCCTCCATGCACACTCTCAAGCAACACAAACCACCGCGAGTGACGCGGACACTCATCAACGAACTCGAGGGCGGAATCGTGTACATGGGGTTCGCTTTTGATCGGTTACAGTAAGCCTTACACGGAAAATATCGTCATACTAGTTCTATTAGTTATTTAGTTGATGTTGTTTTTCAGTCAACATTATCATCACTACACTGTAGATATAATATTTTCCCTCTTTTCACACTTCATAATATGATAGTTTCTTTAGTGACGCCAGACTCCAAATTTCCGCAAACCCGACGAGCGCCTACCATGATGTAGTCGACGACCGCGAAATCCACATATACTCCAATCATGGAGCACGATTGCGGACACTTACAGCGTATGTTACTCCGCTTACCTACATATTCTATTAGGCCAGGCACAATTTGAAGAAAACGGTTCTTCAATAAACTTCTTTGACGTGTTTTCCCAATACAGAGAATAACTTGGCCTTTCTTCAGACCCCCGAATCCAAAGCGAAAGCGCGACGAGAAGCGGCGACGTGAGCACAACGAAGGCGAAGTGACCGAGGTGGCTCACGACGAATACAACAATCCGATCCACATTCGATACTCCATTCTGGATTGTGTCGCGCCTTCCAAACACGCATTCACAACCAGCAGGAGGTACGTCCTCGTTGCACTCTTACGTTATCATACATCTGAGAAATGTTTCACATGATCCAAATATGGCAGTAATGATGAGAGAGAATGATGCTTCACGGACCTCTGTCGTATCTAAAAGTCTAACAATGATTAACTACAGTTCCTACCCAAACTCATCCATCAAACTAAGGGCATACTTTCAGACAACCCAAAACAACTGCGGGTGCCGGCAAGAGCAAGAAGGGCAATTGCCAGAGACGACGTCTGATCGACTATGAGGAGGATGAGTACTTCTACGAGGCCGAGGACGAAATCGAGGAGCTCGATGAGGAACAAGCACAGAAGCCAAACGATTCCCACGAAATTGCCCAGTACATCGTATTTAAGGAGAAGAGGACAAAGAGGTCAGCTTTCGTCAACTGCCGAAACTACTACAACACAATGAAACACAATTGAACTGATTAGAAACATCTTTGTCAGAAGCTCTCATAATGGAGGTATCGAGAAACGGTTAATTCAAATGGCAAGTAAGCAACACGCTCTTTCAGAAAATCTCCCTCTCTTCAATCCTGGGAAGAGATCGATCTTGATGAGGAGTTCGAGGAGAAACTGAGCCTTAACGAGCCCTCCACCTCCTCCTCCGCTGATTCTGAGTCCGAGCAGCGCGAGCTCGTGGTCATCCACGTTCCCATCACTGAGCCCTCTGAAGTGGCGCCCAAAAGGCGCCCGTGGAAGCGTCCCGATGACATGAAGAAGAAGCTGACACTTGCTCGGGACGTCTACGAGTGGCGGAATGTGTTCGCCTTCCCGTCTCGTTCCGACGGAATCCTCCTTCCTGTTCATCCACCGGCTATGCTCGTCCATCGAAAGAACAGCCAGAAGGCACTCGGACAGCAACTCACCCAATGTGTCATTGTCAAGAAGGAATGTGATGGAACTCGTGCTTATATCGTCGAAAAGTGAGATCTATGAACCAATCCATTAAAAAATTAGAGAATGAAACTTCTTGTTCGTTAAAAATTGAAGAACTGGTATTGCTTATTGCCGATGTAATGAAGTCATGGATAGAGAGCACCTGGAATAGGGGGCTCTCTAGCTGCAACACTCACTTACCACTGGCAAATGGTTCATGGAGTATAACCACTAACGATCTCGACATCTATCTCGTAATACAACAAACAGATTCTTTCCTAGATGAACGTCAAATGAACGTTTCCTTTCCAGATGCCCGACCTGTCCATCGGCTGCTCGAAACCGTCGTATGCGCCGCAATGGCATGATGTCCATCACGGACGAGCACCTTCCCTCTCATTCTCCCCGAGTTACTCCTCCGGAGCTCTGTCCGACGTGTCTTGACACATGCGGCGACGGCTTCGCCCTCCAGTGCGGCCACGTCTTCTGCGTCCGCTGTTGGTACTACCATGCGAACGAGGAGTACAACAAGGGACGGGAAAAGATCTTGTGCCTGGTGAGTGATGTCTATTTGTCAGACATGTGCACAGTGTCTTACTAACAACTGCTCTGCAAGACCTCACGTTGCCACACATACAAATGGAATCGCCTCAATGTGAAATATACCATCATTTTTGCACCATGTGACTGATGCGTTCATTTCAGAAGTCCGGCTGCTCTCAGCATCTGTCCTACACGGCCTCAAGAGCCCTCTTGTCCAACGAGTCCGTACTTTTGTACAGCCAGGCAATGGAGAAGCGCATACCGTATGCCATTCGATGTCCGAACTGCCGTACACAATTCAAACGGATGGCCTTGGTGCAGCGGGTAGGTCAAAAGTATCTTCGCCTCTATAGCAAACGTAGTAGATATGGGCAACAGAACATTGGTAAGAGGAGATTTGAAGGATTCTCCTTAGTAACACGGCAATCCAGAAGAACAATTGTGTCCGACTATTAACAATTGTGAATTTCAGATGCTTTGCGGATGCGGAACAATGGTATGCGTAACCTGCCAGCAACCTGATCATCGTCCGCTTTCGTGTAGTCTCTACACCGAATACGTCAAGCTGACGAAAGACGGTACGTTCTACGAGTCAGCCTTTGTATGGGACACGACTGTTGTGAGTAATACAACGCAGGCACATTTGAGTACCAACCATTCATCCATCTCACGTGGAAGAACAGCTAATAAACAGTACACTGCATAGATGAACTCTTGTAGAATCAGAAATTACGCATACAACAATAATCATTGTACGATTTGAGGGATGCGCGATTTCGCCGCCACCACGCCGACCTACGTGGTGGACAAGCTGACCGTGTGCCCGGTCTGCGCGCAGATCGCGCAGAAGGACGGCGGATGCAATCACATGACATGCCAACGATGCCGGACGTCCTTCTGCTTCCGATGCGGAAGCACCAACTACTCGCACGATTTGTGTGTGCAGAAGGATTTCAATGTGAGTCCTCCCTCCTGTCACTTACATTTAAGAAAACCTAATTGGATATCACACGTTTCACGGTGGTGATAATGCCAGATATAAAGAAGATTTCGGTGAACAGAATAGTTGTTAAGTAGAAATTGCGATTCCAGGAGATGATCCTCGTTGACCACATCGATCCCCTCAAAACGCCTCCGAACAAGGAAGTCGAGCGATCCCTCGAGCCACGAGCAGCATTCGCTGAGATTCGGAAGCAGATCGGACAACGTCTGCATTCCATTCCCGATCCCCTCAAGGCACGGGCCGAGGAACTCGTTCGCACGGTATCTTGCTTATTCTTATCGGGCATATTTCGACCGAGACAGCAAGGTTAAATAGAATTAGATGTTTTCCACAGCCTTCCCTTCCCATAGAAGCATGAAGTACTGGGAAAACAACAGTCGCTAAGCCTTGTAAAGAATGTATATTTGCAGAATCACATGAAGATAGAAGAAAAGTGTTTCACATTTCAATCAATCGATTCCAGGCGATCCGTGTGATCGAATTCACGATGATCGACGAGATGATGCGCAAACGCACCTCGGCGGAAGTGAATCGACCCGTCGTTCGTCAGTTGTACACCGCATTCTATCGATTCATCAATGGGGACGACGATGTGGAGAGGATTCGACACAAGTGCAAGAATCTCCGACGAGCCATCGATGCCGTGCAGGGATAGACCAGTTGCTCCTCCTCCTCTTCCCATTGCGCAGTATTGGCGGAAACATTATGAATCCCCTACTGCCACTGTGATTGTTATGATATTATTATATGTAGATTAGAACCATGATCAGCTATCGATTTGGCCACTATCTATGAACGCGTTTTCTCCACAACGGGTGAACGTTGCATTTCATCGTACGGGATACTTCTTCGTTAGATTAAGTTAGACTGTACATACACAGGCAAACATGGTCTGCAATATGTTGTATTCTTATATCCTTATCATGTTACGGTATGTTCATGTTTGGCCCATCGATACTACGATCGATACCATCTGATCGACTTTATGATGCCATCCAATAAAGTACTGCTGATCACATCCTTTCTCGAGTCACAATACAAACAAGTACAGCAAAACCTGTACGAACAGGTATTGAAGAAATAATCAGTGACCAACAGGGAAAAAGTGACAGTGCCAGAAAGTGATTTCGAGGGGAAAGCACGTAACCTGGTTGACGATATGTCATAACTTTGATCCTGGTGAAAAAATCAGAAACGAGTTAAAACCTAATAATGATACCGTTCTGATGCATACTATTAGATTTACACATAAGAAAAAAGATTGCGTCAGACTAGAGAGCAGCGTGACTGTCGCAACATTACCCAATACGACGAAAACAACCAACGTGTATAAAAGCAGCAAAAAACTAGCAAAACTCTTTGTAACCCTACTTACACTTTTAAAAGTTAATATTGTCTCCAGCTTTATTTCATAATCTGCAGTGTTGCAGTGTCTTTCGCGAAACCTTTGGTTACGAGAAAGAAGAAGAGGAGCCGTCCTCCCCGTTGTATGAGCTACAAACAACGGAAGCTGCATGGAATACAGAAATGGATCGATCCCGACGATATTACAGAAGCTCCGTACGAGAAACACGAGGAGCGCAGTGCTGAGGATGTACAGAAAACGGTAGAAAAGAAGCCCAATCCTACAGTCATAGATTTCGTCGTCCGCAAAGATGTTGTGTGGGTTTCTTCGTCTTTGTGTGTTATGTGAATTAGCCTTACAATTAGTAGTCTAGTAGTCCGTTAAGTCTAGTCGAGTGTATTAGCATTAAAAAATAAAAATAAAGTCCCTGTAAGCAGTCCTTGTTCCCATTCCCCCTTCATCTGCAAAAAGGTTCGTTTTTGTCTGACAATAGAAAAACACTCAAAAAATAGTACTATTTGTGACAAGATAAGTAGCTATCTGTATATTAGAGTGTTAAGATATTGCTAACCATCTCAAAACACGTGGCTATTACAGATCACAGCAGCATAAAAGCGATTGGGAAGAAATCGGTGACAATTTGGATGTGATCAGTATTCCTGATGATGACATAGATATTCCCGACGACATTTCTGTCATCTCCGAGGGAGAAGTCAAAGAAGAGGCTATAGACTCGTCACTGCCACAGAAAGGTACGGTATCAAAAGAAAACAATTATATAATATTAACACCAATGAGACACTTATTATGAGATCAACCCTTTTTTTCGTACTAACAATAAGTAACAGATAGTTTCACTTAAAGAAGCTCAAACTTGTGTTGCAGGCACCATGACACCACCACTTCGCGTCTATTATTTGCCAACAGCAAAAGAAAGCCGAGAAGATGAGTCGGTCCAAATTGAGACAAGGAAACGATCCAAGGCAAGTTATTGAAAGCTTTTTGTTAGTCCGATTGGTGTTCCATAAGCTTATTTTCAGAAGAAGATAAATAAGAAGAAGTGAACCCTCGATATTGCTCATCTCATGAGCATCAGCATAAAACAATAGACAGCACTGCTACTCACAACTTACGATAAACGTGTAGTATTACAACATGCCAAAAGCAAAGCTCAACGGCAAAAAGGCAGTTCATAATTATGAATATCTTGCGCAGCTCTTGTAAACGCAATGTTCATATCACGCCGGAAGGCATCACATAGTATAATAACATACTCCGTAGGAATCACACCATAGAGAAACTCCATGGAATGCATATAAACACTGTAAAGTCCACAAATACATACGAAAAAAGCTACTAACAATAGAAACAAAACTGACCGGAGTGCGGTGCATTTCCACTGTCGATGCACCACTGGCGATAGTCGGGGGAGGCGGCGAGTGACGACTCCGCCAGTGAGAATCCCATCTTACGGAACACACGCAACTGCTGCATGAAACCCTCGTTCGGCCTGCAAGAACACTCGCCATTATGAAGAGAAATTGTTGCATATCCTTCAGGAAAACGTTACTTTGCTTTTACTTGTATACTTGTTAGATGACAATAAATGAAAGAACTCGCGTTATGAGCGAAGATAACAAGTTCTTGGCTATGGGCAGGTAGAGCTTCGGATATTGGAAACTTCGTGATGCACACGTACACCGCCCATCCATTTGAAAGAAGAAAATAAGAAAGAGCAAATTGTATTATGTCAAATCAACTTGTATGATTCCTTCTTCTCCAAAAACAGACGAAACATACTGTGCAATGGGTCGACACTGTTGAATGTGCGTGATTGCCTTCTGTTCACTCCATGAGAATCTCTTCATCAGATATGCTGCCACAACAGTCACACTTCGAGAGATACCGACTTCGCTGAACAAAAAATACTTGAAGTTGTACATCTATAATAATAATAAAGGAAAACAAAGAGACAACGTTCTAACAATAAGTAATTCTTCTGAATAGTCTAACAATAAGTATTATGAAAAAAAGATGTGTACTAAACGCAAGATTTGACATGTAAGCTTGTTCCAGCACCCCTTAAGCAAGATGATATTTCTAACCCTCGTTATTACAAGACTGTAACGTTGTAACGATTAATGTAGATCAAATAACGATAGTGAAATTAAGGAAAGTAGAGCATACCAATGCACGAGTATGTTCGTCTTGTCCTTGACGGCCTTCTCCATTGCAGCCACTGACGATTGGAGAATCTCCGACGCGAACAAATCCTATATTCGATAATATTTATGTTATTTTTACGACTGCCATTAATCTTTACTGTTTCAGCCCTAACGGGGCAAAACTATTTCTGGTTGTAACTAACAATTAGAAATTTGCGAATTTATTAAAACTACGTACAAGTGTATCGCTCGTTGATTGACACACAATCAAACCCAAGCATGAGATTTGGGCAAACAGCATTATTACAGTAATGTCAAACGCTCCTTGCATATGTGTGGTTTTTTAAAAAGAGTACATACTAACAAGCTTAAGTTATGGGACATTTTAATCTACATAGCTGGATTACTTGTGCGGGTGTGTCCATGGCATACACATAAGCATAGTCGATATTCGGTAGACGGGCTTCGTCTGGGATCGGCATAGCGGATACAGTCAGCACACGCGATATCTGCAATACACTTTTATAATCCTCGGGGTGTTATAATACTGTTTTCGTCAGTCTACAGTACATCAGTTGCATACGATAACAAAGGCTTGATTTTCACTAACAAAGGCATATACAGCATCTTATGGATGTTGTCCTTGACGAAAAAGTACTGACATCAACGTTCGCCCAACGTTGCAAGAGAAACGACATAGAGAAGAAAGGGTACCTTGGACGTAGCAAGCTGCTTCCTTCCTCCCTCACTCAGCACCGCACTCGCACCGCTCAGATAGATGTGGTCGATTATTTTGTCGATCATCTACAAATATGAAACATTGATGACATTTACTTGTTCAGTGCCCAACGACATCAAAAACAAACAAAATTGTTCATAGTGAAAAATGAACACAAAAATGAGCAGTAAACGTAAATACACAACTTGGAGAGTTGATAACAAGATATACGAGAAGTAACAACAACTAAGACATCAAGAACGCTAACCCTTAGCCTTTTAGTTGGGCTGCATTCGTATTACGTTTTGCAATGCGTCTTGCCGTTCACTAGCAATAAGCAAGGTTCGAGATAAAACATGATCTAGAAGGTGCTAGGAGAACCCATAAAGTTATTTTCGGAAAAGACATTCACAGAATGTCACCAAATGGCACATTATCAGTGAGTGCTAACCGTCATAAGACCATCGTTGGCAGACAATATGGAATTGCGATTAGAAGACTGGACAATTCAACATTCACATGTCAGCTACAATACCAAATTTTACACCTTCTTCTGCTACCACCATTTTATGTCACAATTCGATGCAGGACGACGATAAATGCCTACAGATAAAAAAACTTGAAAACAACTATCGTACAGAATGTTGTAAGAGAAAAGGTGTCACTCTAAATGGAGCAACATGTCAGACAACACATGTCCCATGGTAAAAAAAACAATCTCGTCTTAAAGACTATACTTTGAAAAACATTGCAAAAACATCATCAAAATTAACAATAGACCGTCTTGCACTCCACAAGAGCAGGGCACCGTATATTATTGGTAAGACTAAAGGAAGTAAAGGACCAGTTATGCCTCACGATAACCATCAATCAATTATGCATAATGAACAACACGAGGAACAGATAACTCAATTGAGCAGATCGTTATCTCCTCTGCCATGTTTCCCGTGATAGTAAGCAGTGCTTATCTAATTGGCTGAAACAATAAACTATTGCGCGGACCGCGGCATTCAATACAAAGCACATGAAGCACTCTGCACAACATACTGAAGAAAGTTCGATAAAAAAATACAATCCTCACAAAACCCCTTTGACATTTGTGTGCTCAGTGCTCTTCCCTTAATCCAAGTCAGCGGGCAATAAGATAGCAGCAAACGCCCTGGTGTCCCAAAGATCTAAAAGTCACCCCCCCCCTTTACTTAACACTATACATATAACACGTTAATGGGAACATGTCATGGTTCTCTTATTAGAAAAAGCTAAATGGGGAAACATTGAAGGAAAACGTAGAAAAGAAGAAGCAGCGAAACGATGACAAATAATAGCATCCAAAAATAAACAAATCGAATTCCACGCTTTCCTAGCGCTGATAGATAGCACGGTGCCAACCGTTAATTGACACCTCTACACTGGACAAATGACTGATTTGCCAACAAAAGCCAATGTACAAGGGATGCCAGGTTTCTCGGTGTGTAGGCCAGACCACACAAGAACAACATCTCTGTGTATGTGCTAAAGAACAAATGTTCAATGGAACAAAGGCAGTTAAAATCAAAAAATATAAGTCCTATTTCTCAATATCAATAACGGAGTAATCCTCAAGGTGTATATCACAGTTATCAAACGAGGAAATTCTCGTTGTTAGAAAACAGAAACAACAAGGATGTCCTATCGTATGGAGCAATGTGGCTAATAAAGTACAATTAAAACGCTTAAAGAAATCGGTAGATTTTGCAATGAGTATTGCAACTCCCACTATGTTTTATGCTCAGCTGAGGCAATCGTGTGATAAGTTCGTCTTGCGACACAGCAAAACGATGAAAACGAAAGGTGCGCGGGTAATATTCTTCGATTCCCTTTGCGGCAGACACCGTCTGTGAGTCAACCGCCCACCCTTGCCGGGTCTGCTTGGCGCAGATAACGGACGTCATTGGGTGAATTGCACTCACGAATAAGACATTCTCTTCGGGAATATCCACAAGAACTGGCAGACCGAATTGAATCAGGGTTACAGTACTCCCAGAGGTCAAATACCGAGTACTACAGTATTAAGATCAGATACCATACAAGCACCAATGGTACTCTTTTGAGCGGTCGCATACACAACTGTTTCGCAAACTACAGTCGATTTGCTTATACGATACATCCGTGCGGTTCCCCATACCGATCAACACAATTCGTAAACGTAAGTGACATCTTCATCATAAGAAACAACTGACAACACCTGATATGAACACATGTGACAATGAGAATACAAAAGAAGGCAAGAACAGATATGGAATGGACACACATATAGTGAATGATTCATAAAGAAAAAACATCCCGAAGAAAGGCAAAAAATAACATATTTAACAATTCTTCAAACTAAGGGCACTACAATGACAACATAGGGCAAAGAATTATTATATATAACAAAAACATTATGCTTTATAGAAAGCGTAGTCATTAACTATACAAGCTGTTATGCAAACTCTAGCATCTATAAAAGCACTACATTTGTACAGTAATAAGTATCCGAACTCACAAGTAACACGTAATAACTATCACACAACTCTACAGAAAACATACAAACATCTACATAAACCACTAACCATCAGCTCATCGATATATTAAATATGGTAAGATCTTACAAGCTACAGTAAGAAGTCGTAAAAAGAAAGATTCGAATTAAGTTACTGTTATTTCTCATTAACCTTGACATCCACCCGATGCCATGCATTGTGTAGAAGACCTCGAGGATTCCAGATGCCGGCGGCTGTCTCCGGTTGTGTGTTGTACGCGCGATCGGTCGCCTTGCACACAAGATGCACCGTATCCGCGCCTTCCGGAATGGGCACGGATGCACGGAAAATCGTCCATGCGAACATACGATCCTTAACAGTCAAAATGGTACCGTAACTTCACGCTTACATCAAGCAAGTACATCAGTTGATAACATGCGTAACTATTATACTAGTGCTTCGGCCATTATTATTAGTCAAGATGAGCATCAAAAACCACTTCTCGCTTTCATAGCACAGTCACCCCAACGATACATGTTCCACAGAAATGTAAAGGACATAAAAGAACAGTTGTAGAGTAGCATCGTATGTTCCATACCACAGTCTGTTCGGGATCCTGTTCCAGTTCCGCCGAGTACCACGTCTTTCCGCCATCCGGGGAGACTTCCACTCGGATGATTCCCTTTCCACCTCCCGACCATGCATAACCGGCCACGTCTATCGTTCCATCGCCTGAAATTCATTGCAAATATCGAACAAAACGAATGTGTGCGACAAAAATGTTTCGGGTAGATGTTGTGCATCAGTTATACCATATCTTATTCAAGTTTTCGATGATTATTGTTTAGCTCAATAGATTCTAACGAAATTATCGTTTACATGACAACGTTATCATGAAGGGGCTAATGGAGAATGAGCCTCCACCTGTATATGTACCTTCACTCTTCTATGCACACAACCGACGGCGGTTTCTCCCTAATTGTAAGACATCTAATAAAGACATCATACACCTCCGGCCTATTGTATTATATTACAAAGTGCAATTATTTCCACCATCGAAAAAAAGGTACAGAACACATAAATTCTTCTGCATTTTAATTGTACACGGAAATTGAGAAGAATGCGGATGTTGCCATGTGTCACACCACGATTGTATAACAAAAACGGGGGCAATCATGAGTAACTTGCAACGAAAACACGTCTTCTACCACAGCAACGAGTTGAAAGAAAATCATTTTCCCTTGGTAAGATGGCATTAGCGTAATGAGAAATGACAAGAACATTGAGACCTCATTGTTTATTGTTCTTGATGTAATTCCCAGATTCCGTCCCATTGTTACGTTTCGCTTGCTCGAGCATTAACGAAAGTATTGCGCAATCATCGTGCACAAACAACGATATATATAATCATATATGTGTAAAGTTTGAGCTCAGCATGGGCACAAAACAAGCAAACAAAAACTTGTAACCCATAATCAACACCAGCATAAAATACAAAGTAGGAAGCGATACTCGTTTGTCAAATTGGTGTTGATTTATAGTCCAAAACTCGTTCTTTGTGTACTATATAACTGTGCCACTGCCAGTCATTGTCACTGGTGTCCTCACCATGCTCGAGCATAGTGAGGGCACCAGTGGGAATGAACATCGTTCCCCATTTCGCGTCTATTGATCATATAAATCTCTTAATCTGTTGATCATATAAATCAACACAGTGTGTCTATCCTACTCTATCCTACTCGTCGCACTCTTCATGCCAGCAGCAAGTGGAACACTGACCACGAAGACTGGTCACCATGTCCATTCACTCCTTCTGC
>JACMIJ010000533.1:0-18170 GCA_014805365.1 Koerneria luziae
TGCCCAGTTTCTCAAGAACCAGGAATGGTAAGGAACTTTTGAAAACAGTTTTGAGGTCCTGAAAGGGTACCAAACAAAATGTAATACCTCAGTGCTCCCAATTTCTCGTCGAGCTCAGACCGTTCCCTTGTAAGGTGTAAAGACAATAGATATCTGTGCGTCAAAGAGCCTTGTGTAGCAATGGGATATTTTTCGATAAAGCATCTTGAACATATTTCTTTCCATCGATTTCCTTATGCAAATGATAATGATGCCCACGAATGAGAACATTCACTTGATTTCCACCGAGTACAGCTGAACAACCAATTGCTTCGTCGCTGTTAAAAAACTTTCGTTAAATTTAACGGTTGATTTTTTTAAACTAAAAACCCCGTTAAATTAATAAAATTCGTTAATAACGAAAAGTTTAACGCACATTTCTGATCCCCATTTCATCTCACTGATTTTCTTGTTTTCCGTAACTGGACCCTTTTTCTACTGGATATTTTGGATCCCTGTTAACAATGATAGGTGTACACAGTACCAAAAGGAAAGGTTGATTACATGATGTTCAGTAGCAGAGATGAGGGAATGATCATAACACAGTATCTCAGGATGTTGGCTTCGTTTCTTAGCAGTTAAATATTGAGTGGTGTCCGTGCACAAAGTGAAATACAACGCTAATTTCATTCTTGATTAATCTTACGAATAGCAAAGCACAAAAGTAAACTACAGAATTGGCAACTGTGCCGGTGGAATGGGAGCCGCGTGCTCGTGCGAGTCTTTCCGACCTGTCTTCGGCAGCAAGCAAACTCATTTTTCTTATCCGGGATCTTGATGATTGGCCTTCTTGAAATTGAAAACTGAAATGTACAGATTTACTTGTAGCGTATTCGTGTAATATGAATGGCTTCGTTGTGTGAATGATATCATGTGAGGTATCCGTCCGGTCGCGTTCTCGGGTTCGTTCTTCATGGAGAACACGACCGACATGGAGATGGCGACGATCGACGAGGACAAGACGTTCTTCGCGGAGATCCGGCACGACGACAAGTTGAGCGGGGATTCAGCTGTGGCTCAGGTGGCCATCCTATACACGAGTGGTATGTCACATCGTACTCAAGGGGACCTTTTATCCTATAAATTGCAAGTTTATGAACCTCTTGATTTCAAGTGGAATCCAAATGTCCCGCAGGGTACTACGATTAAAAGCAAAATAAAAATGACCATTTCGTTCTGCAGCCAGTTTATTAGTTTGAAAGCTTTCCAGTATTACTGTTGTACTCTGCTTAATTGCAGTCAATTTTTCTCTGTGTGGCTCGCATACATTTATCTATAAACGCGTTATAGAAAAACGATAGCACTCCGATTTGGGTTGCCTCAACATGAGAGGCACCTCGTTGGGTTTTCAAATATTCTGAATGGACTTGTTTCTTTCACCTGTGACCCCTCCCTTATTGGCACATGGATGTTGCCATTGAGATGGCCGTCCATTGCAGTCTCGGGGGTCCGTCGACTGAGGATCCTCAATCTGTGTCTGCCGGTATGCAATGACTACACACAGATGTATCGAGTGGCTGACCACGAGACAATCGTCACATTCCTATTCAAAAACGGTTCGTTTTTTGTCTTGTTCAGTGAATAAAGGTTACTTATATTAAGACGTTGCTCCTACTATAATTGTTTTATGAATATTATATTTTTCTCTTCATATAGTCATATGCACATGGTGATGGTGTTGCTATAAAAATCACATCGAAAATTAGGCTGTGGGTGAAAAATTATAGCAAAAAATGGTCTATTTTGAGGCTTGTGACTTACTTAGCTGGTTAACGAGGCTTTCTTGACGAAAATTAACTTCTGGTCGTTTGCACATAAATCGTAATTTTAGCCATAACTCAACGAAGTTGCCTAAGGATAAAGGGTGAATAATTTAACAAAAACCCCATTCGAAATATATCCGTTGATGTTATGCAACATAACGGCAATGCAAATGAGCACTGATTTCTATTTGAACGGGTTGGCACTCAATGAAGACAAAGAAGAAGGTGGCCGTGTGATTGTTGTGTGTTTCAGCAGTTGAGTTGAATCGCGAGAAGGGAAACCGTGAGATGCGGGAAGCGATTGCAGCCAGGTGTGCGAAGATATTGGCAGCTTATCGCGAGAAGTGCTCGGTCCAATCTCCTCTCGGACAGCTCATCCTTCCTGAATCACTCAAACTCCTTCCCCTCCTGGTCAATTCCATCATCAAACACGATGCTCTCAGTGGAGGTTCGGTTATTGACCAAGACTGTAGATGTCGGCCTGTCTATGATAGATGATCAATCGATTGCAGGGTCGGAGATGATGGTGGACGAGAAGTGTTGGATGATCGAGCTGATCCGCTCCCTGCCCATCGAGGCGGCGATGCGTCTGCTGTACCCGCGGGTGCACACAGTGAATGACGTTCCGTCGGAGGGCGACTCCCCTCCTCCCATTGTCCGCGCCTCCATCGACTTCTTCCAGAATGACAAGGTCTATGTGGTGGACAACGCGATTGCCCTGTTCCTTTGGATCGGGTCCGAGGTCCCCTCTCAGTGGGTGAACGATGTCTTCGGAGTACCCTCCTTCGCACAAATCAACTCGGAGAAACACGAAATACCCGAGAAGGACAATCCAGAATCCAGGAGACTCAGGAAAATAATCGAGTCGGTGGAGGGGGTCATCCGACAGAAGAAGATATTCATCGTCAAGGAGAAGGACACCACCGAGATATGGATGAAGAAGTTCCTTGTCGAGGTATTTGCCTGCTCTTACAGTAACATCGGCTGCTTGTAAGTAAGAACAATTAGCCAGAAGAAAGTAGTAGCGCTTATTTGACATTAGCTTGCAAATGGTTGATGCATAATAGACGAAGTGTTTGTGCAGCCTTGTGATAAGGATAAGCAGCTGTCTCATAGTGTGAATATGACGACTTGAATGATAAGGTGTTATCAATGACTCATTCAGGATAAGACGGGCCCGAATTCTATGTCGTACGTGGACTTCCTGTGTTACATTCACCGTGAAGTGCGCAATATTCTCTCGTAGTCTTCCCATTCTCATCCTTATTTATATTCATATTTATATGGGCGCCTTATTGGTCTGTTGTCCGGATAATATATCATACATTTCTTCCTTTCTTGTTTGCCTCTGTTGATGCTTGCACAAATGTGTTAATAGTTACAATACATTGCCCAAATGTATACATACATAGCATATATTATAATATTATTTATTGCAGGTGTAACTGCTTTCGTTTATGTTTATGGGCACTTTTCTTATTAGGGAACTATAGCAGAATAAAGTATATTGTATTTAAGTGTTGCGCATTTATGCATCCATTATGTTGCACATTACAGAGACGAAAAGTTGTTACAAATTGATGAGGAGTACAGTATACGATGTGATGAAAGGAGTGTTAATCAGGTATACCACCACACTATTCATAATCTGCCCGGGTCATCCGAAATGTATGGTCACAATCTATGGGGTTACTGTAGAAGGGGGTGAAACAACAAAGAAAGAGAAGGCAATTCAGGGAGGACCTGCGGGTGTTCGTGCCAATATCGGCCATTGTGCTGATATTATCAGTGGCGCAGTTGGTTGTGAACAGCATCGTCTTCGCACGAAGCAAATGAGGGAAGAGCACTTGGCGAAGGCAACGTCTTCTGTTGTCAATGAATCCGAAATAACTCATGATAATAATAATGGAGACAAAGGAACAAGTTGTTGTTCTCACTCGGCTTTCTGTTGTTCTCGTCTCTTTTGGAGGAGGCGATTATTGGAATCGGCGAGGTTCTTGATGTGAATGTTCTCGTTGCCGACCCGCATCGATGCCAGAGTCTTCTCCATCTCGTCCTGCATCTCCGGCCACTGCGAGTGTTGCTCTGCCAGATTGCCAGCAGTGGCCAACGGGGTGTCGGGAATGCGAGTCAGGTGAGTCATCCACTTGTGGGCCATCACCTGCTCGATCGTGATCCGCTCATTGGGATCCGTCTTCAGAAGACGGCGGATCAGGTCTGAAAGAGAGACGTGGTCAGTACTTCATGGGATCATCTGGTGCTCATATTGCAGGGTAATTCAAGCACACTGTCATTGGAAACCTAGCCACGCCTCTGCGCTGATTAGTTATATGATCGTGTTGGGGGGGCAAACCAAAAAAGCACACAAGCCCATACTCTGAAAAATAACCGCCGGAGTGCCACTGAACTTCCTTGAAAATTTCACCAAACTTTCTGGGAATTCCGGAAAAAAACTTTTAGAGAATGATCACGTTTTGTTGCAGAGTTGTGAAATTTACGAAACCTCCCACCACACCTCGGGAGTTCCACAAAACCATTTTCCCCAAACAGTTTGGTGGTATCACCAAACTTTTTGTGGGCACCTCCAAACGTTTGGTGGAACTTCCGAGTTTGGTGACACTCCGGTGGAATCTTTTTTTTGAGTATTTCTGTCAGTACGCAACAAATCAAAATAACTTAAGATCCTAAATCGAGCATAACTTGATATTCATGCTGAAAAACGGTTACTGTCTAGCTTAATGTACAAGTAATGGTTTTTGCGCAAGTGATTTTTGTACACTTATGAGATCCTCGTTAGTGTTGTAATTAGATACAGCACTTTTCACAGAAAGGCTAAAATGCGGCTTGAGCCTGTTCCACGCGTTTTTGTGGACGTGTTTTGGTACAAACAAAGCTGTTTTTGCTAACGTTTTTATTTGTTTAGGCAGGTAGAGTAAGTGCCCATCAAGGGTGGGACAAAAATCATTCCAACCCAAACATTTTTTGTACAAAAAAATCCAAAAAACCATACCCTCGGAAACGGAACAATGCATACACTAAAATGAGCCACTCGTAGACGATGCTAAGGCCCTTTCATAACAGACTGAGACGATCGATACCTTTGGCAGCTTCGGAGACACAATCCCACTCGGGGGAAGGGAACGTGTACTGGCCGGACTTGATCCTGCTCTTCATCCCCGGTGACATCGGGAGTCCATGGGCAGAGAAGAAGGGGGGATATCCACACAACAGGATGTACATCACAACTCCGATCGACCAAAGATCACATGACTTGTCATACTTCTCCGCACCTAATACCTGCAAGTATCACATTGCTAGGACCCACAAAGAAGGAATAACTTCAAACAAACATTGGCATTCTATTTTCTCGCAAATAGTATATACTTCTCGTGTTTATAAGCAAAGAAACGAAGCAGATCAGTCCTTAACCTTAGGAATGAAACGTACTTCGGGTGCACAATAGTATGGAGTGAAACACGCAGTGGCCAATCCCTGTGGCTCTTTCTCATTCGTCCTTTTCGCGAATCCAAAATCGGTTAACTTGAGAACACCATCGGTACCCGGATGACTAAACAAGAATGGGCTAACAAGCACAAGAATTGAGTCCATTCGAAATGAAGTGTCATGTCTCCGTTGTCTTCATCATTAACATATCAGTCTCCAGATCGAAAAGGGATGAGACTCAATTGCACAGAGCTGGATACAACTTGAAGCTTTCTTTTACAAATAACATGACGTCTTATTTGCAAAAGAAAAATAGCCAGTTGCATAGTAGAAGAGTAGACATGCGAATAGATATTGATAATGTAGAATACCTGTACAAGAGGTTTTCTGGCTTGATATCTCGATGGGCGATGTGCATGGAATGGAGATGGGAGACGGCAGAACAGAGGTCGTGTATGATGGAAGCGGCTTCTCTCTCCGTGAATGCCTTGTGTGCCCTTTCTTGGATTCGCTGGAACAACTCGCCGCCTCGCATCATTTCCATCACAACCAATAAACATTGCACATCATTGTAGGAATTCTCATACACGTCCAGAATCTTCACAACATGTGCATGTGTGGAGGCCGCCATGTGCAGTTCAACCTGAACAGTGCACTAATGAACTTCAATTATAGACCAGATATTACAATTTGGCAGTGCTCTGTTATAATAGATTGTTACATTGGCGTTTTCCAAGATGAATTAGTTTTTGTGCCCTTTTGCTTTCTTCCAAGTACTCTCCAAGAACATTAACAATAAGCATAGAGCAATTAGCGAGAACGAGGAGGGGATTGAACAGAATGATGGTCCGGCCATTCATGGGATCCCCCCCCCCTGCCTCATCGGACTTCCCCATCATCTGTTTCTTCCAACGAAATGCCGGCGATGAACGACATAGTGACTATGAGATCACGAATGCCTTGCACCTTTTCCATTTTCCATTGGATTTCGGGAAGATATTCTGGCAGACATTGAATTCTGCACAAAATATGCATCATGCGATGTAGAGTGGAGGAAAACTTTTGGTTTGAACCGTTGTTGTTTTGGCAAGCGTCTCATACAATCCACTTTCCAACTTCTTTCCAGGAATCTCTCATAGTTCCCAAGGCAGACCTTTTCCAGGAAAATCACGCGAATTTCAATCTCCTCACTCACACAGTAATTTTTTTTTAAATTTTCATACAAAAGTGCACGGTTTTGAAGATCGAATCGTTTTTGTATGACGTTCCTCGATGTTACTTTGCAATGCCGAATTGACCGAAATGGGGAACATATGAATATCATCACAAGCAACAATGTTTCTCATTGGATTCAAACTATTCGCCGAGGCAGAGAACCGCCGTTTCTATAGTATTCGATTGTCATTGCAATAATCATACTATCCACAGTCAATGTCACATTTATATCATTTTCTTCAAGTAAAGCCATCCACAATATACCAACCTCTAACTGAAAACTAACATATTGATCAATCAAACAGCTACTTTCTTATGCAGCGAACTCTCATTAAGAGCTATTTACAACATCAAAGTGAAACAGAAAGAATTTTTATGTCTTGCTACGTAAAGTGTTGATTGAATATCACAAAATTCTGAAAAATCGAGTCGTATGAGCAGATTTTACGCTAAAACGTCAGAACGGAAGTAAAAATAGAGCATTTTTAAACAAATTATCCCTTAAGTATATTTGTTTTGTCGTGCTCCATAAAACATCTACAACAACAAACATTTAAATAATCGCAGAGAACGAGCTAATACGCCCAGCCAGAACCACATTTATTTTAGAGGGGGGAAACAGGTGAGATCGTGCATGCGCCGCGCGGATAACGCCCATTTCAAGGAAGCCGTCATGCTCACCGAACACTTTGAACCCGCGTGGAACCCAGTGGTCTCTCATCACAAAAAAATATATTCTTGAAAGCTTTCTAGGGTCTGCATTTAACACCCTAAATAATAACGAACTCACAACTTAGGAATGTATATGTGTGTTGAACTGGAAGCTGAAATGTTGCTCTATGGCCTTAATGGTTCTATAAACAACAAAATCTGACATATTTTGTCGTGACATTTAAATATTTCCATACGTTTAAAAACGTTTGATTATTTAAAGTATTTGCTCCATGGAAAGGTAATTTAGTACTTAATTGACCCATACGTACTATTGAAGCGTAGTGCCTAACGTTACTAATAGCATAGTTGTAGAAGTATGAAAAGAAATAACTGGAAAGAACGTCGGGCATTTGTGCAGCAGCCTAATCATAACATCGAAAAATACTACCGACATAACTGACTAGCATAGAAGGCACAGCATTATGCCAACAATACGCCTTGAGAAAATTTGGCAATTCACTCACCTCTCTCCTCGCCTTGGGCACATCCCTCAACACCTTCAACGCGTGTTTTTCACCCGTTTTCCTGTTTTCGCATTCAACAACCTTTCCGTTTATGCCCACGCCAAGGATCTGCAACATGCATATCATTATCTCCAATTCGAACCAACGGTGCCGAAAGCCCCGATTATCCTATTATATCCCCGCACTCAATTCAGATAGAAATCAACAAAAGCCAATAGCCATAATGAATAAATGCAGAAAATCAGACCTTGCGACTAATGCGATAGTCATGGGTTACGGGATGCGAGTGGAAAGCCATCGTAGCATTCGAAATATTCTCCTTAATTGTTGTATTCTGCAAATATATGTATGTCACAGTGTATTAGTACACACAAAGAAAGAGAGAACCTTGATGAGTGAATGACTTGCGCCCTTCTTCGTCGAGTTGTTTCCCATGTAAAACCTCGACAGCACGAACACTACAACACAAGCACGTGACGACATCAAGTGCAACATGCTACGGAATACAGATGCACAATACTCACCACCCACGCCTTCTTCTACTGCCGAACTGTCCTCACGCAACACATAAGGACATCCAGAAAATCCCTGAACTTCTCATTTAGCCAAGTGTATCGGACGAATGAACATAAAGCGGATAGACTCATATACGCGGAATGGAACGGCTTCTAAGCTGACACATATTAATAATAACAAAAAGGTAATAAGGAAGAAAGTAGTGCAAAGTGCAGAAACTGTATACTTGGGTAAATTTCCTAACAGTATGACAGTATTTTCAAAAAAACACCATATTACAAGTATTGAATCGCCACGGGAAATGGTAACAAGAGGAGCAAATATTTATAATCCACAGATATCACAGAGCACCACTAAAATTTCGATAATTATTGAGCTTAGCCAGCTAATTAGCCCACACTTACTCTTGCGCACCAGAATCTATATGTCACATTTCAAACAAGGTGACCAAATCAACCATCGCGAAGCGGCAGCGTGCGCCGGTTACTGTAAGCCGCAGTTTTTTTGTGGGGATTTAAATTGAATGTGTTGTTGTTGTTGTGCGTAACTGCACTCCGCATTATATTATTCTTACAAAATGAGTTATGTGTGCGTGATATGACTCTAGAATGTCTCCATGCGAAAGATTTGCTTACCGCTCGCATAACAGCCACGTACTGTTCGTTCTCTGACTGATACTACGTTGCAGAAATCAAGCATAGTACACAAATAATTTTCCACTGTGGTACAATCAGTGTTCAATTATATGCCATTCTACGACTGCTAGTTTTTTATGGACAGCATACGAACTGTACATAACTGTTTCACGAACGGGCGCGTTCGTATGCTAAGATGCACGAACAGTATCTAACCAATTTTTAAAGGCGCTTTTAAAGCTCTCAATTATTGTGCATAAGTCGGTTATTATGCTTGCTTTCATTTTACTTTCAATGCTTCTCATTATAATTAATCACAGTTAACAAATCTCTTTTCGTTTAAATTCGTGTGTAATTTTTTCGTAGCCCGTATGCTTGCAAGCTTGTTTTTATTGAATCAGCTATAATAACTTTACCTTTCTATTCATAGAATATTTGTTCCGATCCCCAATAACCAAATATGATTGTTTGAATTCATTCATATAAATATATTTTAGGTTATTCTAAAGCGCATGTTTAATTTTTGCATAAGTTGCAACTTGTTTGTCTAAAAATATGACATGCATACTTTGATGTTTTTGCGAAAGATAAGTACAATTTGTGAATCTAATGTTCACTCACAAAGCTGAATTCACTTTAATGCTAACTTAAAGAAAATCAAAATGTTTAATCAAGGGTATACATAGACGTGTCACGTTTCTGTATTTCGAATATCCTCTAGTGTAAGACGCCAGAAACGGGGTACCTATTAAAACTTGTTTTTTTACGTGCACAGTTCTTTGAGTTATGCCAGAACGCTAATTAAACGGTAAATTTAAAAAAAAAGTAACTACATAGAATTATTATAATTATTTTCACTAAAGGAACTAACTACTAAAGCGTAGAAAATATTCAAATACGGGGGATCAAATACCCTTTTGGCGCTTACAAGGTGGTTAAACTGAGAGTCAGCTCCGTTGAAGCGGTAGTATGGACAGTATGGACGGTATAGTATGGACGTGGCCGCCTTGTTTGCATCTCACATCCACCTCAGATTCACAGCTTATTCATTTCCTCATTTGGCGCACGATCTCGTGATAACCTCATGAGGTGAGGAGGGGGGGGGGTTACTAGCGGGGATACTGTAGCCTAATTTCTTAAACAGCCGTGCAAGTTTTTAAACAGTACTTTGTCAGACCTACAGGCAGCTGGCCGGCGATGTCACTGACTACAGGGCTCACAGACCCCTGGAGGCCTTTGTAATTGTACGAAAATAAAATACTGTAGACCCGTAGAAATATTTGGCATCGTCTGTTACAGATGTCAAGTGAGGAAGACGAGGAAGTAGATGACGTGCACGAGTTGGACATGGAGGACGGATACGTGGATTCGGATGAAGACACTCATTCCGTGGCATCCGTGTCTATTGAAGACCGTTCCGAGTGGTCTGTTCCCGTATGCTCCTTCGAGTATACACAGTCTGTTGTAGATGGGTTCAGTAAGTAATAAGGGAAGAAATAGTAAACAATAAGTAGTAGTAATAAATAAAGAGAGGGGCGTAAAATATTCCCAGCCGATCTATAATAAGACAACAATTTTTGATTTAGTATTTATTCTAGTATGATTTTATTCCTTTTAGGACATCCAGAGTTATATGTTCGATGGCTGCGATGTGAGGGAGGTGGCAAATACTCCTCTGCCGGATGATGTCATCGAACTCGGTCTCTTGCACTTTGATGTCTGTTTTGGCTAATGCATATTTTCTGTTAAAGTCTAGGTGGTCGCCTTGATCGGTGAACAGATTCCGTTGCAATTCTCGGATCCCGAGTCGATGTCCCTGATCAGGGAAGCGGTGGATAGTGGGGGGCATATCGCTGTCGCTTTCCACGTGCATCGTGAAGTGAAGAGAGACGCGGTTGTTGTACAGGTAGATGGCGTTTCCTGTGACTCTTCCAGATCCTTCGATATTCCGATTCCATGTTGCCAGTTTGCATCAAAGCACACGGTGTTGTCAAACACAAGTGTCGCATTGTCAGCAAATTGGATGCCAGGTCTGTTCTTCATTCTTTTATGCTGAACATGTATGTTGAGATCAAATAAGGCGAGCGTTGTATTGGTTGCTCACGAATGTCTGGCACCTTTCGGAAGTTCGTTCCTCCCTCGCCGCTTCCTGGCCTTCCCCCCACAACAGCGCGTTTCATTGGCGGAGAAGATGTCTGGGTGTCCTCGGTTGGCGATTGACGAATGTTCCTCGGTGTGTGCTTCCCTTGGAATGTGATAGTAGGTGTGTCAATCCCATCGTTTACTCGAGCGGACAAAAGGATGGCTCCCCGAGGAGAAGGCCAAGCAACTCATCGATGCAGTAAGCCATGTTATATACGTTATATTATTTCTATCAAGTGTTCGTATTTGTTGTTATTTTACCTGATTATTTTATGAACTTGCAATTGATGATTCGTTAGTCAAGGTTTACGTGAACATGCGGTGATGAATGTAATACGTATTGTTTATGTTGAGGGAGTGGGAATATTCGCGAATTGGGTTTCCCGTAGTCTGCCATTGGACGTCGGACAGAAGGCAGAACTCATCCCCTTCGACGGCATCGATGTTCTTCTCAAGTTTCTCAATCATGTTAACATCGATGTATGTCTATCTTGTATTAGTGGCCCCATTACTGTTTACAATATTGCTAGACTTATATTGCAGGAATTATTCGCTCTGTGCACAATGTGTTCGACAGTTCTCTTCGAACCTAAACACGTTATGTATCTTCAAGGATTTGGAACAAGCGGTATTTTCGTCAACAACGGTTAGTTCTTTCCTTTTGATCAATATTTATAGCTAGTTTTGGAAGATGGTAAACGAGTTTGTTCTGACATTACCATGGCACGTGTGTTTTTACGGGATATGTTTACCTGATACCAGACAATGCAACTGCTATGGTACATATGAGAATGAAGAGGAATGGAGTGTGTTCAGGTGATTACATGCACGACATGGTGTTGATGGGAGAGGTCTCTGGTGTGTCCGTGCGCGGTCCTCCCTATTCCGACTTCTCGTGGTTCCCCGGTTATGCCTGGCGGATGGCGGTCTGTTCCCGGTGTCAATCCCATGTTGGGTGGCAATTCGTTTCCCGGCATGTCCGCCCTCCTTCCTTCTACGGAATCACACGGACGGCTTTCCAACTTATTTCCACCAATCACATCGCACCCATGTTGAGTATGGGACAGCATCAAGAGTGATGTACTTAGGGAGCTCCACCCACTTTGCCTTGTTTTTTAAGGTTCGTCAACATCGTTGATGTTTTGGTAATATATTAGGACCATGACTAAATTTTCTTTAAAAGTTTCTGGCACTTTTCGAGAAAAAAAATTTCCACATGTTTGCATATAACCTATTTCTGAATGATGAACTTTGCGTGCCAGTTCTATTGTTATGGATTCTCTACAATTAATATAATTATTAATTAACCTTTGATGTTTTGCATTTTTTGCGTAAGCCATCAATACAACAAATATAAGCAAAACAAACTTCGGAACATGATTGTGGATAAATGTAGCAAGTGTGACACCGCACTTTTAAATCGAATTTGACAGTGAGCAAAACAATTTGCAGTAAGTATACCAAAAAATAAGCAAAACCAGACATAGTTATGGGGATGTATTGCCAAAATACACTACGCTTGTTTATAAATGGACAATTTGTGGTCCCTAGGTAAACTTGTTTTTTTATGTATATTCGCTCGGATAAAGTTCTCTTTTTTTTAAAGTTGGTGAAACGATTGGTTTGTGTCCATGCGTACCTTTATCTACCCGGCCGATGGCCTCTTCTAATATATTCAGAATGGCCGACATCAAGCCCAACCACACGATCTACATTAACAATTTGAACGAAAAAGTGAAGAAGGAAGGTGGGTTTATTGTTATTCCAGTTATTTTTGTGCTAACAATAAGAGCCAGTGTTTTTCACTCGTAAGGGGTTAATTCATAACATCCTGTGAATTGTTGACAATACACATGATGTTATACACATGTTCCATTCATGAGTAAAAAAAACAACCCGAAGCTCCGTTCCATCCCACTTTCTGTGCAGCATATCAATTGAAAATCTATTGAATTCGTAATGGGAATGTTACTGATTTTGGATTGAAATGTTTTGCCTGACAATGAGTAGCACTATACATTCAATTGCCTTTGAAGTTAGCCACTTCTCGCTCAAGAATCTACTATGACCATGTGGCGCAAAGGGCTGGGGCACGTGAGATAAGCAAGTACCCAATTTGTGAGTCGGCGGTTCCTCGTCTGGTCGCTGCCATTTCCTTCTTTTTGTCTAGGCTGCGGTCTTTTTACATCAAAGCACTAACGATGATTTTTGCGTAAAAGCGGAAGAGAAAGTGTTGTTTCCAACTGAATGCAAATGAGCACATCATGTAAGTATGTATTTGTATGTGTATGTAGTTATACGTTAAATATGCCGTATAAATACATACATGAAGTGATGACGTCATTAAGAATGGAGCGGGCTTTCGATATGAAGTACCAACGGAGATATCAATTGGAAACCTATTGAATTCGTAATGGGAATGTTACTGATTCCTGTGTTTTCAGAGCTGAAGAAAGCCTTGCATGCCATTTTCACTCAATTCGGAGAGATCATCTCCATCATGGCATTCAAAACGCTTCGCATGAGGGGACAGGTAACGGCATTTATATTATTATTGCTCTTGCTAAATTTGTGAATGCATCATTTGTACATTTTCAATTGATGTCCTGAAGTTTTATTTATTCTTAAGGGTGTCGGAAACCGTGAATTGTTCGAGGCAAAAACCGCTATTTAGTTACATACTTGCCCCGCTCACAGAAGTTGCGAGTCTGTTATATATATATATATACATTTCTGCCACAACGAAATAACGCTTTCGCGGGTCCTTTAACATAATTGTACGTGTTTAACCGAGTATATGATATGTGTTGAATGTGGCGCATCGTTTCTGCGACACTGCTCAGGACTAAGAATTATCTAAACTATTTTGATGCTGTCTGGTAAAATTGGCAAGTTAACTATGATCTACAAAAATATAACAATTAGTGACTCAATTGGCCAAAATAGTGTTTCTGGCAACACAAAGGCGCGTTCCTAGCATAGGAACGGGTTTGACCTAGGGTAAGATAGAAAGACGATACGTATATTCCCGTAATCGGGGCCACCTAGAGTGTCCAAAAGTATGGTCATTAGTTAAGCATGGACCTTGGCTTCCGAAAATCCTTTTTGTGGTGTTTTTAAGCTTATCAGTTTATCGCAGTATCGACGTCTTCTTTAAAATGACGTGCTGCGGGCGAAGTGGAAGATCCGCTTGTGTCCTCGGTCTCCCTCAGATGCACAGTTTCCTCTCGACCATTCGCTATTCGGTGCTACACGATGGAGCCACACCACCGGCTTCTACCATCGGATGCCGATCGGCATTGTCCCGGCATTGTTGGCATTGTCCCGTCCTTCCTGGCTACTCTTGAAAACTCACGGCTCTCCTATGTGGTGGTGGTGTTGAAGTGTTGGGCAGGGTGGGCAGGATGAATACTCCCTTGACCAGAAGATGGCCGAGGGGAGGACCCTCGGCGTGTTGTGGAAGGTGGCCGAAGGGAGGACCCTCGGCGTGTTTTTAAGTATCGCAGATAATTGGTTGTATTCTCTTCCACTGGCCTTCTCTTGGTGTCCATTTCTCATCCTCTTCGGATGTCGGATCCGGACAGCCGACAAAGAGAAGGAAAGTGGAAGAGAGACGACCCCCTCTCATCGTAATGATATTTGTTGCAGGCTCACGTGATCTTCAAGGAGATCACGTCGGCGACGAATGCGATGCGCGCCATGCAGGGATTCCCCTTCTACGACAAACCAATGAGGATCCAATTCTCACGAGAAGATTCTGATGTCATCTCAAAGGCAAAGGGAACTTATGTCGAACGACAAAAGAAACATGTCGCCAAGGTGCGAAATTTTGCCAAACTATAAATGTAAATTATCTTTGATGATTCTACATCTTTGGCTTCGTACATAGAATGTGTATGTATGTATGTTCCAACAGTATGTTATATCTTTTTATGTGTATAGCTTCTAAAAGGTCCATTATATTGAAATTTTCTTTTGAAATTCACCATTAAAATGAATGCGGTTGTTAAGGTAGTGAAGAAGAAGCGCACAGCGGAGACGCGGAAGACGCGCGCGACAGGCGAAGATGGACCGGCTGCTCCCAATAAGATCCTTTTCTGCACAAATCTCCCCGATGAAACAACCGCAGAAATGCTGACTATTCTCTTCCAACAGTATGTTATGCTTCTTTCTGTGCAATAACAACAAGAAGACATATTTGATACCTCGGAATTGATTTTAGGTTCCCGGGTCTGAAGGACACGCGACTGGTGCCGAATAGGCCGGGCATAGCATTCGTTGAATTCGAAACGGAAGCAGAGGCCGTCCCCGCCAGGAACGCGCTCAACAACTTCAAGATCACTCCCAACCAACAGATGAAAGTGGATTACGCCAAGAAATAATCGTCCTTTTGCACTTTGTTACTATTTATTCAATTTTTATTTGTTGTTTATGATAAAGATCTCATGTTTGGCATCAAATTGTGTACAGTGGGATGTCCCTTCATGTGATGTTGGCAAAGCGAATTAGTTCACATCGTTGTTCAAGCTAAATCACTTTCAATCAATAAGCGATGAGCATCTCACAAATCCTCGACGGCTTAAAATATGAAAATAGGTTATTATAAAAGTGAAATAACGATGGCTAAGCTGAACAGCACTTCAAGCTGCTTACAAATTTAGCATAGCTAAGGATCGAACCTCCGACCTCATGCACTACCATTGTGCTATAATTGACAGCCGCAGCTGAGTTTCTCCTTGTCTACTCGTGGGTTACAACGTCTATCGTAACCTGACCCAGATTGTGCAAACCTGGTGTTTTTGAGGATATCCGGTTTTCATACGTTGATCGAGTGACGATATACGGCATTTTAGATGTTATTGGGAGGGATCCGTCTGATCTCTTGTTGGTCGTGTCGTTCGTGTGTAAAGAGTCTTTTTTGCGCCAGTTGTGGTCGTCTCCAGCCGCCTCAGAATAAGAATCTCTTCAAATATGTTAATATTCCGGTATGTTTTTGGGCGAGAGTTATCTTATCACATACAACTGGTCCCACTAATTGTAAAGGATAAGTCCCACGAGTTTTAAAACTCGTAGGGGAACCATTGGGGGTGTGTTCATTACGTTGCTAAAGTTTGAGTTTGCAAAACCACGTGATTCTCGAAATATGTGGACGATACATAATTCACGAAATGCAAATCTTTTGATCTACGATTACAGAACACAAAACAAAAACAAACAAAAATGGGTCTACTTCCACTGGAGGGGGGGGGGTTTGTCTCGTTTGACAAAAATGTATGTGTGTGTATGTATATGATGAGAAATACTAATTGTAAGAATAAAAGTAATCCTGCAACGGAATCACAAAAAAGGAAGGTAAACAACGATTTGGCGTCAAAATCCCCGGTAAACAAGGTTGACACCAGACAATTTTTTCATGCGCATTTTAATCATACCAGTTCAAACGTTTAATGCGTCAAACAATTTTAAGCTGTCCATTTTTACCGTAGTTAACTTTTTTACTTTCACCCAAAAGATCAGTTTTACTCTGCGCGAGGTGTGGAATGTGCTGCACTGCAGGTTATGCATGTTAGTATAATAGCTAATGTTTAACCTAATATTCCACACACAAAATGAAGACATTTTTCTTCAATAATGATGCATGCTGATAGCCAACAGTGTTTTGAGCTGTAGAGCGCATTGGCTAGTGATAGTAATTACCGGGAAATCGAATTGTGAGCGTTGCTGCCAAATACGTTTAAACGCTCTGCCACCGACTGTAGCTCCTTGCTCATGCCTTCAGAGGACCTTTAATGGAATCCATTCAGGAATCATTCGAAGTGTCAGATTCGACTCTGAAGAAGAATCTGTTGTCCCTGCAGTCGCAGCTGCATCCCGACAAGTTCACGAATGCGGAGAAGGAAGAGAGAGAATTCTCGGAGGAACATTCCAGAGTATGAATGCATTCTGCAATACATTCCCAATACAATTCAGCTGCTTTCCACGGCAAAGACAACTCTGTCCGACCCACTGAAGCGGGCGCGGTACATGCTCGACATAGAGGTCGACAGTGGTAAGCCGCTTCCTGTCTTCACTGTGCGATCTGTTACATCTCGATCATTCTAGCACATTCCAGAGAAGAACGCGGATGGCGGGAATCCCCCGCCACAGGTGATCGAAGAGATGTTCGAATGGAACGAGAAGGCAGCTGAGGCGATCTCCGATTCCGAGATCGATTCCGTATTGGCCAGCATCGAGACGCGGCGAGTCGCCCTCATCCGCCAACTCGCCGACGACTTCCGCGACGGACGCCACGAGGACGCCCAGCTCCACACTCACACACTCGCATACATCCAATCTGTGCGGGAACGATTGCGAGAGAAGAGACGATCATTTATGTGAAAGAGCACCGACAATGGAGAAAGACTGGAATGAGATGCATATGGCGAAAAGAAGTGAATATTCATCCTACTAACTGTACTGCTTAGGCTTATTCGATAAGAGACTGAACAAGCCATGGCACATTCTATTGTCGGACACGCAAACCAAATGAAAGCATTGGAGGTATATGACATTGTGGCAGGAGGAGAGTTCAAACTAGAGAGAGAAAGAGTTCACAATCAGTACGTGGTAGTTGTGGTTTGCGTGTGTATCATATGCGAGGTGTCATGCCCATATGCCATCTGCGTCGTCGATCTCAGTGCGAGTCGCTGGCTGTGAGAGGGGCATCGCTATCGGCAGAGAAGGTCCCCCGATCTCCACGGGGACAATCGAGTTCCCCTCGGGGTGAATCAGGATTCGACGCTCGTTCTCCTAGAGTAAACATAGGTAGAGGGGAGAGGAGAGAGGTGGCTTATTCTTCAAACTTTACAAGGCTATATTATTTTCTATTTTTCCTGAGTCATTTAGGACGGGAACTGTTGTATGAAATGTTTTCTGGTTAGAAGATACCTGTTTGAGCTTCCTCATGAGCGCCTCCTTATGTCTGCGTACAGTTTCAATCTCCTCCCTCGGCCCGCCCCCTCTCTCCAGGATTGCCAGATGAGCGTCTTTCTCTGCTATCGCGGACAGAAGCGCCTCCTGTCTGCAATCAATGGAATACAATCGATAACTCTTGTTGTAGCAAAGGAGGTGTGAATACCACGTAGCTGCAACTACCGCAGAAGTAAACTCCTCTCTTTCCAGTGACATTTTACCTACAATGTCGAGTGTTAAAGGTCACTGTAAAGCTTACAGAAAACTGAAGTAAACTACCACATGTA
>JACMIJ010000534.1:0-18164 GCA_014805365.1 Koerneria luziae
ATAACGTATTGTTGTTACCCATCTCATAGTGTTACGCAATGTTTCGTGATCGATCAGTCTAATGTATTAGTATAACTGATTTGCATACAAGCAAAATTACCAATCATGCTGCAAAGCCGTTATTCCCCTCAGAGTAGGAACTTTGTGTGTAAGAACCTGGCATCTTCTGTAAGGACGCCAACTATTATATACAATAGTATATAAGGAAAGGCTGTTGGTTCCGAAGATTTTTTTATAGCTAATTACAAATATAATCAGTCGATTCGAATTGTACTTTGTAGTCCAGGAAGTGATGATCATGCCGAGGAGACCCATTGCAAATCCACCGGCACACACGAGCGAGAAGGAGAGCAGCATCGATGCGCCGTTCATCGGCGTGATCGAGGCCGACTTGTCCAGTTCCGTTATCGACTGGTACATTACCTAAATACTAACTTTGGCAGCATACTATTGGAATATCTGACTCCGTTCTGTACAAATATCCGACTGTCATAATAAATTCAATTTTGTGAGTGTATTCAAGTTTTTTACAAGTCGGTTCAGGTTCACAAGCTTGTAAAATGTCATAGCTTGTGAAAAATTTGAGTACTTTGGCAAATATGGGTAATTGGAAAGAAACCTAGCAATAAGATACCAATATGAATCGACAGTAGGATATTTGTACAGAGCGGAGTAAAGTAAGTCAAGAATACGTGTAGATTTGATAATTGTTAATAAGAAGAAAAAACATAAACTTATTTGCGATCGCCGGACCATACATATTCCTGACTTGTGCCTAACGTACAGGATGTCAAATTTTTTAAACTGGAAACACTCCAGGAGGTCCAAATTTCCATTGAAGCTTTTCACTAATGTTGAAATCACTGTGATTGGTCACAGTGTTATATAAATGTATCTCAGTGACAAACAAGCACTAACAATAAGCAATTTGACGATTGAGCAAATTAATATGAAAATTGTAATCGTTCAAAGAATAGCTTCTTGGAATAAACGTAATATTGTTGGGATATGTACAGCTACTTATTCTTAGTAAGGTGAGAGTAGTTGGTTTCGGTATGCATTGACTGTCTAATTTTTTTCGGACAGAAACCATGTTCACAATGTGAAAATATTATGATAGAGAGAAATTAATTATAAGTAAATTCGGCTTTACGGAGCGTACAGAGGCATGTGCAAATTTTTGAATTGGCAGTTCATAGACAACTTCGAAACACTGTGGTTAGACACGTATGACGTTCAAGGTGTCTTGTAAAAAAATAAATAAATAACTAAAAAAAGATAGTTACAACGTTTTTTTAAACGTACAATGACGACAGCATCGTTAAGCAGAGATTCACCGAAGACGCACGTGTAGAGAAGCTGCAATCACGCACATTGCCAGCGTATTTATGTTTCATGAAACGTACAAAACGTGAAATAGCAAAATTGTTCGGGAATCTGATTTTTCTTTACGGTTAGGAGCACATATTTCTGCGCTCATGCATGTAGTGCGGCCGTTCGTTGCATGCAGATACAGTGACATTTGTATTATACAAGAGTCAATTGGCATTATTGGCATACCTGACTCCCCCTTCGCACAAATTTTGAAACTTATTCCAATTTTTAAATCTTTAAATCTTTATTCAAGTTCCAACGCATTTGGTTACAAGGTAAATGCTCTTATAGGGACAGGGGGTTTGGGATAACAATTACTTATACTTATAATTTTGCTCAACAGTGTCTTTTTTCAAGCTGGTGAAGCTATTGTAAACATCGAAATTTTTTGAATATGCTTACAAATTACAGCATTCAATCGGATATTTATGCTGAATGTAGATCAAGCATGCCAACCTCAACGAATGCTTTGTAAAGTTATACGAATAATAACAAGTATTAGTTGTACAAAAAATATGTTCCAACACATAACTTTCTACCTGTTTTACTTTGTCTCCCATTATTGCCCATGCATGTTTACGTCGAATATGCCGTATAAAAACATATATACATACAACTTACCCGATTGACATGAATTTCCTCGAAGACGCTCAAAACAGCGACCGGGTCAACGGCAGAGATCAGAGTGGAGAAAAGCAATATATCCTTGAACGGAAGCGAATATTGGTAGAATGCGGAGAATAACCAAAGACATGCAGCTGAAAATAACGAACGAATTAAGTTTTACATAAATAAGAGATTAATTAATAAAAATTTCTCAAATATATAATGCTCATTAAATATATGTTTTGAATGCAAACAACAAGAATCGGACTTTGTGTTTCACAAACTGTCCTTTTCTTGTATGAGCTTCAGGCGAGGCTATTACGATTACGTACAAACGTGGAAGTTTTTATAAAAAAAATTATAAGATTTTTTTTAAAAAATATCAACACGTACCAGTAAAAGTGAGATTCATCATTGTTCCGATAATCGCATACAACAGGATTGTGCCCAGGTTATTGAAGAACACCCGGCTAGGCATAAAATATCCAGCTTCTAGTGCGATTGGCGGAAGGAGGTAGAGGAAGAAGAGATCTGAAGCAATCTTTGTCATTTTATAAGCAGTTAATAGCATTTGTATATGGCATAGTTCCGAGGGATATTAAGATATTGCTTCTGAATGTCCTGATGTCTGCCTGCAATGATCTGAAGCAGGCAAGTTCCAATATCACTCCATTGTATGGTTATTTTCGCCACATATTCGTGTGCAAAGCTGTAATCAGCGTCTAAAGCACGGTATTACTTAGTTACAGTATGTCTGTAAGTAGTATGTTTGACTGTTGCCTAGATGTTGTAGTGACGAATGCAGCCAATTGTATGTGTAAGTGTAGTTTTCTTATTGTTAGGTTCAATTTCTTTTGCATGTTTTTGAACCAACCGTGCTAACATTTAAGGAAAAGTGACAATTAACAATAGAACCACAACGTCCTGGCCTTCTCGGGACTTCCCGCAGGCAAAATGTCTTGAATACGGGAAACTTTTACTTTTACCTTTTGACAATTAGCATTCTGTCATTGCGACCGCTCCCTTCCTTGTTATTTCTTGTCTGTCACATACAATTACTTATTCTTTACTCTCTTTATCACATATCTTCCATTGACGCCTTGTCACCGTTTTTTGTTCTACCCATTCCCATCTCCTTTCTCTGAACCTCTGCACTTCGTTATATCATTTCCAATCACTCGTTTCTCTGACTGTCTTGCACCCTCTTTGACAAGTTGTTACTTTGTCATTTATCTCTGTTTCTCTATTCCTCTTCATATGGCCTGACCGTGCTCGTCCATATGTCAGAACAGATCTTTGTCAACGGGATGGACGAGAATCTGTGCGAGAGAGTGAACAATCGGAAGAGAAGGAAAAGAAAACAGAGAGCAGCGAACATTTGAGCAATTGCAATGAGAAAAGCATGCAGAAACGGGAAATCCCAAACCACGTATGGGTAAACACGGCCATGTTTGTGCAGTGATATAAAGTTTTTTTCCGTAATCAGAGGGGTTCCTGATGTGCCAGGAACACTTTGGGAAATCTAAGGAAGGTGGATCCCACCCGAACCCGGCCCGATACCTTCGTGGTTAGACCACTACCATATAACCCGACCCCGGAGGGATGGCGCCCTGGTGAGGCGGGAGGCACATCGCGGGGGTCAAACACAAGTGCAGTTATATAGGCACTAACAAACACTTTACGATAATATGCTACTATGCATCTTTATATAATTATAGCATACATTGAAGTAGCTCGCAATTCTTGCAAAAATGTTTTTTTTTATCTGCATTCTAATGATGCCATGATTTTTCTTTCGAGTGATTAAAGTAAACATATCTTGTTCTACACATGATGTTGCTGCTACACAATTGTAACAGGAATGGTGTACCAGAGGATTCTGATACAAGTTTTGTAACAGATGGGACTTGTAAGTGCGAGCAACATCTGTTGCAACTATGTGCAGACATGCTTGCTAAAAAAAACTTAACTGTGTGAAACACGTACATATACTAATGAGATGCAAGTTGTATCATGCAGGTGTAAGCACGAGTGTTTCTTACACAAAAGTCAATTTCAATTGCATGAACTCTACCGCTAACACTCGTTTCTGCAAAAGATGATCGGCAAGACTGTGGTGAGAAACGAACGATAAGGAGAATTGGCACTTCGTCGAACAAGAACATGATCAGGGTGGGCGAGATGCGAGAAAAGCGCAAGGACCACGAATTAGCTAGAGTGACTAGGACCCGCAGAACTACACAGAGAGAAAAATGAAAATAAATGACATACTTTGCAGCAGCAAAGCAAAGTTCGTCCGTATTAAAGGGTGCCGGAAACCGTGAATCCTCGGAGGCAAAAACCATTATTTCCTTATATAGTTGCCCCGCTCACAGAAGTTGCGGGTCTCTTATACACGCAGTTATGCTAACACAAAACAACGGTTTCGGAGCTCCTTTAACACACATGTGTGTGCACAATAATCCAAAAGGCGCAGAAATCATAAGCGCACGAGCTCATATTTCTGTCAGTAAGCAACCAATCCGTACAAATTTCGACATTTGATCCTAAAGCGCTTTTTTCACGAGAACAAACGAATATGCAAATTTGAGGCCCAGGTTGCGCTGTATTGATATACTGTGGTTGAGCATGTTTAAATGTTTTAATATTCCAGCTTTATGTATTGCACATAGTATGCTGAGACAGTGCAATTTCCCCCGGTCACAAATTTGCATATTGTTTAATCTTATTGTTGGAGAATAGGGTTTTTGTTATCGTTTGGAAATAGGGTTTTGTAGGCGGGTGGAAGCAACATGTCGTGTTATATCTCACCTGGATCGAGATAAATGTCCCAAAGAAAGAAGAAGTCGAGGATGTATCCTCCACCGAGACCAAGCAGAATGAGTAAAGCACTTTCCGGGATCACACGTGACACTTTGCTCACTCGAAACACTGAAACTTCACATCGGTCGATTTGTCGTCAAACGCTTTCCAAATTCAATGCTCCCAGTGGACACCACCACCCCCCCCCCCTCCACAATACATATGTATACATATCTCACAAAGTCCCAAGTTGATCCACCTCCTTGAGTATTACCCATTCCCTTGTAAGGGCACTTATTGTGAAGTTAAATAATAATAAAATTGTCTTTACAATACGTGCTCTTGCAAGGGAACGGACAATACATATTGTTAGCCAATGATAAAAACATCCTTAACTTCATGCAACACTGGGGATCAGAGGTGTGCGTACATTTAGTTTTCGTACTTTTCGTATTTCGTACTTTAATACAAAATCTTTTCGTACTTTCGTAAGTACGAAAAAAAGTACGAAATTTTTTTCGTACTTTTCGGACATTTTCGTACTTCACCTTGTGGGTGAAAAAGTGTAGTTATTTACTGTCAAACACTTAGCGCTTCATCTCGTAAAAACATCACAAAATGTTGTTCTATTGATAATTGAAGACACATTTCGTGGTCGGGTAAGGTCAAACAACCTAAATGACTGCATGCTTTTTGATTTTTTTGCCAAATTAACATACCGATAGTGTAAGATGAACATACAAAAAAGTACGAAATTTTTCGTACTTTTTTTCGTAATTACCACTTAGTACGAAAAAAATTTCGTTTCGTACTTTACGTACTATTAGTACGTAAAATGTCGTACTTTTCGTACTTTTCGTACTGTACGAAAAAAAAGTACGCACAGGTCTGCTGGGGATGAAACAGTTCTAGCCGTGAGTGTTATGTTTCCGATATACCCCATTTACCGATAAACTGATGTATACCCACTGGTACACCCAACTAAAACTTGTTTTTGCGCCAAAGAATGTATTTATTTGTTCAAAGAAGAACTCACATATTCGCATATAGACGATAACCACCAGCCATGTACAGATACCGAGAGCCAATTGCTTGTCCCTCCAACTCGTCGTTTCCATCGCTTTCAACATTTTCGCCGCTTTTTCTTCTTTTTGGATTGATAGAAGGAGGTGGATATGGTATCAATCTGGAAGTTTCCGAAGATTGAGATATACTTCTGATGCTTCTTCTGACATCGAAATACGAATATTTAAGGTCCTTGCGGAATAAATGAAATGAAGAGACATATGTACATTTCAGGCATAGAGAATAAGGCAAAGTTAACAATAATATTTATTATTGGTATACTTGACTCCGTTTTATGCAAATACCCGTCAGTAATTGTATAATCAAATCTTATTATTAGGTTTCTTTCCAATTACCCAAGGTTTCCAGAGCATAATCTTTAAATTCTTCGTAAACCAGTACCATTCAAAAGCTTTTCAACCTGTGCTGAACTGTGAAAAAAACTTGAATACGCCTACAAAGCTGAAAATATAGCGATAGTCGGATATTTGTACAGAACAGAGTCAGATAAGCCACTAATAACAATAAGGTGATATTATCATATAATATTTCAGAGCTCTAGACTGTTTTGTGAACATGTCCAATGAAGGTCAAAGAGAGAAGTGTTAAGGGTTGTTTGCGACAAACAATCACCTAAAGTCTATGCTATATATGTTGACATCAATCCCATCATTAAAAAATACAGGAGCAACAAACAATCTCTTAGTCCTCTGAAGACTCCCGCTGGCGAAATGCCTTAATACGCGAGAACTTCGCTTACATACTTTTTTTTGCCATATTAAGGGCTATTATTGCAATTATTGCAATTATTTCAAGCTAAAATACGTTAGGGGTGATAAGTTTACATCTTTTAATGTTCGTAGTTCTTTACAAAGAAAGAAAGTGTTAGCTGCAGGTGCGTGAGACGAAACTTGCGGGTCTTGGTATCACTACCACAACAGAGCGAAACATTGCCGCCATGGTATACAAAGGACGAGCAAGAGCCGTCGTCAACAACAAGTGCAATCCGGCATATCAATCGGGTCTCGACGTGAGTTATTAACTCGACGAAAACACCAGATTTCCGGCAAAGATAGCGAGATTATGAACGAAAAAAACAGTAATATGCACGTTTCTTGTTCAGAGAAATGCAAGAAACGACAAACAATGAGATCATGACATATGGCCGTGATCTTCACTCGTTATCGTGAGTGACAGTGCGTTGACACTGTATAGAATTACTTATCCGTGCACCTAACAATAAGATGCTTGACAAAAAAAGTGAAAAGAAGGATATGCAGAAGCAACTGTCTGAATCATTGGCATCAAATTGGACCATGTCCCGATAGGCAGAGTCCTCATGATCCTTACAGTTAGATGGCCTAACCCAGCTGATTCATTTCAGCCTATGAAATACCGACCCACCCATTTTGTGGGGCATAAATAGTGCAAAGAACAATCTCATTTATTGTCGATGATCTTTTCCGAATTAATTGTAAGCGCTTTTATTTTAAATGTTATTAAATGTGAAGAAAAGTGCTCGGACGATTGAAACATGATAGATAGGTTAAATAGAACTGGGTGCATTCAGCAAGGTTCTACTATGTATAAAGATCTCAAAAATGAAATTGCAGAACATAAAAACTGTGTTTGAAAGTGCCATAAGACGCTCAGACAACCGTTTTTGTTTATGAGAACTGAAAAAAATGGCTGTGGTAGACATGAGACGGGCAATGACAGCGAAACCCGTTTCGTGTTACTTGAACAACACAAAACGGCCCAGACAGTGAACGTCACGTAGAACTAAAACAACACTCAATAACGTATTGAAAACTTTTGCATTATTTTTTTTTCTTCATTATTTTTCTATTTTAATAATTACCTTGTTATGCAATTTTTTAAACTAACAATAAGTTTAACACCACCTACATGCAGCAAAATGAGGATGCGTCACACACTCGTAAATCACGTAAAAAGATGAGCTGAGCAATCATAATTCATTGTCAGAGAAAGATAAAGGTAAGGTACGGTAGAGACAAAGGTAGTATATGTGTGACAGAGAATGAAACATAAACACATCACCGTCTTTTGAAGAGTAACGCTTATCAACCGGTCGCACGTTCTATCGGCCACTGCTGTCATTGTCAGACCATTTCTTACAGTTTGTCTTTTCGTTCGGCCTTTTGGCACTCCAAGGCAAAACATTGTCACATGGGTTCTAAGTAATTCACTGAAAGCTTAATATTCGGAACTTTTTTAAAGGAGGCCGGAAACCGTGAATCCTCGGAGGCAAAAACCACCATTTCCTTATATAGTTGCCCCCCTCACAGAAGTTGCGGGTCTCTTATACACGCAATTCTGCTAGCACAAAGCAACGGTTTCTGGCCTCCTTTAAAGTCTTTTGGTTACACTATAACTAGCGGGTTTGCTAAAGAAGTCCAACAGATTGTGTAATGAACACTTCTTGGTGAAACTTCAAACAAAGGAGTAAGGTAAGGCGTCCACACGAAAATACATGTGTTGTTGATTCCGACAAAACTATTTCAATGATAAGACAAGCACGTTGAAAGCTTATTTAAAACCGGACAATAAAGAGTTCAACAATAGCGATTAGCAAAAAAAAAGTTTTTTGTACGTGATCAGAGACGTTCTTCCACAGGAGTTCCTGATGTCCCAGAAACACTTTGAAATTAATAGGGACGGTGGGTTTAGACGAAGCCAGCCCGAAAATATCCCGTACGGGGAATTGATAATAATCACCGACGTCACGATTGATTATCGATATCTGCCATGCCGCCCACGTGGATGATAGATGACCGCAGGGTGAAGCTGGTTTTCGTCTCCATTGAGAGATCGCCTAACAAGAACTGTTCGAGAAGAGATAATATAATATGTTGAAAGTGTGGAACGCAACAGGCTTGCACTTGTATATCTGACATGTAGCCTTCGATCGACATCGGACGGTTTCCAGCAACCTTTAACAATAACTGTAATCGCTGAGATTGGTATGTGCTGGGATTTCACCGATCTTACAATGCAAACATTAACCGCCGTATTAATCTCCCTAGGTCGTGATATAAGATCACGAGAATCTCACGAGAACCTCACGTTCACCTCACGTTCAAAGGTCGTGAGCTTCGGGGAGATTAATACGGCGGTAAGAGTATGTGAGTGTATTTTACGATGGATTGATATCGGACAAGAAGGCGTTAATATGGTGAAGCCTTGCAACAGCGAAGAAACAGCATGGAACACATACTGTTCTTGCTTTGCTAACAATAAGTTACTGGATTTTCTAACACGCTGTGTTTATCTATTTTTGTGAGTACAGTCACTCCATCTATTCTCTACATTTTTTTTTAAAAAATTCTGCAAAAAAGCGCCTCTTATTACATAAATGTTCACACTGTTTATTAGCTTTACATACTTGTGAAACAGCCTAAAGCTGTGAAAATTCTTATTACTCAATGAAATTTGTCTAGTTGGGAAGAGTCATAACAATGAGATATTTGCAACATCCAATATGAAGTCCAAACAACCTGTGTGCAGGTTATTTCGCAATTTTTGCCAAAAATTAGCGAGTCTGTTTTGCTGCTACAGTTCCCACATGACGCAGCCAATTAAATTATCGCGTGCGCGATCTCAAGAGACCATTTTACTGCTCTCATCTTCAGAAATTTACTGAAGAACGATGCAGTTCTTACAATTAGCGGGGGTTTAAAAATATTCTTGCAGAAGAATTGGTTGATGTGCTGTATACACTAACATTATGGCAATTCCCGGATTGCCAGAATGTACACGAACAAAGAACATAACAAAAAAGCGTGATAACAATCAACGACGGCAGTAATTGAATGATCTTGTGCTGGTTACCCTTCGACCTCCCAGTATTTCAAAGTGCAGGTTCAAATACTGCATAATGCTCAATGAACATGCATATCGGGACCGGAGTTGTTTGCAAGGGACAATATCATAAGGGCACAATCTCATATTTCTGTCGGTAAGCAATCAATCGACATAAGTTCTAGTATTTGTGCCTAAATTGGGACTTGTGGTGGAATGTGAACTTCCCGGTAAGGCTATTCTGATGTTATGCTTTCATCTTATTTTTCTATATTGTTCCCAAATACTTTTGTGTTTCCGATACTGATCCATTATTACCATTGGTACAATGGAGCTAAATCTTATTGTTAGGCAAACCTGTATATCAAGTCAGCCCATGCATGCAATTGTACATGTATGCAATTGTTTCTCACAAGTTCTTGGGATGATTGAGGAGTGGCTCTCTCCATTCCTCACCGATACCTTTGAGAACTTGGGCATACAATTAGATATGTCCTAAATCGTGGCTAATTGTAAGAATCAAGCATTTGCGATTATGCGGGGTACTGATCAGCATGAGGAAGGATCATATTTGCTTTTGACGCTTTTGTTATCAAATCCGTAACATATAACACAAAGAATTCGCTAAATTCTTCATTATAAAACCGTTTCAAAAACAAATGAAAAGGAATGAACGAAAACAGTTCACCAATCCGCGTTTGCAAACGAACTAGACATATTCCTGATTTGTGACTAGCGTACAGGTTGTCGAGATTTTTTAACTGGAAACTCTCCAGGAGGTCCAAATTTCCATTGAAACATTTCACAGATGTTGAAATAACTGTGATTGGCACAGTAAAAGTTTTATATGAAATATACTTTCAATGAGGTGCATGATATTGTGGTTCAAAAAAGTAAAGATATATTCCGACATTATACTGTATGTTGATGCACATTACATGTATTTTTTGTCGATTGTGCATTGTGGGAAATGGCAGTGAAGAATCCTTGCCCACCCTAATATGTGGGATATCATGCGAGAGTGCAATGAAGGTTCCGCTCGCTGGTTTAGCCAATGTGGTTGGTTACCAAGGAAACCTTTACAATGCCCATTATCTGGATCACTGTTAATATTTGTTCCGTGCTTGCATTAGCTAACAAGCAACCATATGCTCAAACATCAGACTAGAACACATATCGTACACTTACAATTCTCAATGCTTACTGTAACTCTCTATGTAATGTTCTTGCTTCCTTGATGACAATGTATTCAATATCTCTGCTTTCTGGATGAATGCATATCTTCCTTCAGCTATCATGAGCAGCCAATAGTGCCAGCCAACAGCGAATTGTGTTATGCCAGTATTGTTATGCCAGTAAGCGACAGTACTATTGTGTCTAACTCCGTTCTGTAGACATATCATACAGGCAGTATGATTTCTAATTTGTAAACATATTCATATTTTTCACCGTTTCGCATTCTTGTGAAACTTCACAGAACTGCGAAATGGTTTAATACGACAGCAAATTTGCGAAATAGAAGAAACCTAACAATAAGATTTGAAAATGTAATCACAATCAGGTATTTTTACCAAACGGAGCCAGGAATGCCAATAGAAAGTGGCACTTTCAGCAGCCTGATGATAAATGGATAATCATGTCATGTTTGTGCTATTACAATGCTATCTGAGTGTGTGAATGTGGTCTGGTCAGTCGTTCATTCGTATTGTCATTAGAAAATACTCTCTAAACTAGCAAATACGAAGAAGTATACTCTCGCTAACAATGATATCTGTTGCAAACACATTCCCACTATTCAATTCTTGTAAGCCGAAACTAGGTGACCATCCCACCTCCTCGCATGATAAGTGTTCCATGCCTCATGTGTTGTGCAATATATTCACTATTGAAAATTTAATAATAAGCACGGGGTCTTGAAAAGACATTGGAAGTTTGTTTTGTTCCATTGGAAGGTGGGATCCACTGGGATACGCCATCCTGGCCAATCCCATAATCTCTCTTACCGATCTCTTGTTTGTATCTGATCGCCGCCTCTTTCATACGCGCCTATTATATCCACCAGGAACCATGTGATCATCCTTAAGTCACAGCATTTGAATTTTCGCGCCGGTCCGGAAATGCCCATATCATCTGTGTTCCTTTGAATATCGCTTTGTCTAAATGTGTAAATGAAGTAACTATATCGGCGGCTGCTAAAAGTTGCAAAGTTGGATTTCGAGTCAGCGCCATTTCCAACAAAGCTGCGTTCATTTGTAACAGTTCTTACATGCGTAGTCACATTACAAGCACCTATAATTGGCACAGTTTACAAGCTTTCACCTCTTCGATCACCTCCTTTCTAATTCACTTACTTATTTGCAGATGACCTAGCACAATACACAATCGTAGTGAGCACTATATTGCATGTGATGCACAAAATAAGCAACTATTACATGATAGCTTGAACACCTTATCCATTCTTCATGAATGTTGTTACCGTTTATCGTTGTATTATTGCGGCTACATTTAGAGTATCATTGCACAAGCTACACGCTTTTCGTTTATTTGTATCAAATGCTTACTATTGGTAAGCATTCGCGTTCTGGTAATAATAGCATGGCTGCCCTATGCTGTTTGAATGCAGCGTCAGTTTGCTGTTTATGATTTTCATACCTATCTTTTCACTGATAGTTTATCTAGGTTGTTTTTAATATTTACACAACTAGCACACGCTTTCGAAGTTTTTGCTTTGGTTTGGCAAAACTAAAATACCAAAACCGAAGGTGTCCCAAGAGTAAGCCCTATGCTGTTACTTGGAGCGTCACTTTGCTGGAACGATTCCATGCCGGTGCCCATCTATCGGGCGGCTCTTTCAGCCACATGTTCAGGGACTTTCGCCCACAGAGATTTCAGCCACGGAGGCTGGCGCGTGTCTGCGAGTACTCGTCTTCGAGGCACCTGAGAAGGGCTTCCGGGGGCGCGCTTATATGCGCACCGTACGCACTGCGACATACACCAGCCGGCTTTAGCGAGTGCGGTGAGCACGCGGGAGAGTGTATTTTGTGCGCTGCTGGCTGATTGGAGGCTTGATTGCAGCAAGTTAGTAACTGTTTCTCGAAATTGGGAACAAGTCTCAAAATAGTACGCAGATTAGGCTCTTATTGTTAGGAGAAGCGAATGAAGGGCAATCGAAGTTTCCTCATGGTCACTTATATTCTGTTGAAGGCAGTTTGTCTACAGTTTCACGGGATGTATCTAGCAATCTTTACACAACGTATGCACTGCCGACATACGGGATACCTTTAAAGAAAGTGCGAACGTACTATTCAATATGCCTGTGTCTTATGTTTGCTTTGAAACGTCAATAAATTGGGCATAGTTTCGTCTTGTTTCCTTATGATTTTGCTTGTTTTTCCGTCTTTCGAACCACATAGAGCATTTATAATAAGTTGCATTTATATCACAAGATGCTACAGAAGTGTCAATCACACCTAGGGAAACACAATGTACTGTTAACAATGGTAGTGTTACAAGGAGCAGACTCGGCGAAAAGTTACAATTTTTGAATGCTAATTAGATTAGCTTTGGTCTCAGCGCGATTTACATTCCTAGCAAAGATAATTGCATGCAAGCTTCCATTGTTTGAGCAGCATCGCAAAGTCGTCTGACCTATGTCACTCACATTCTTTGAGTCAGAAGAGATTTAGTCACTGAAAAGTGCGACTTAGGCGGCGAAAGCCATGCCGGTTTGAGCAACCGAATATAACAACAAGTATTTATGGTGTACAATGCTCCATTTTCTGCTCTATGTCAGTCAGAACATATTGTGGAAAGCTAATGGGTTATGACTTCAAAACATGAGTTTACTCCTTCTCTAAAATTCATTTACTAACCATAAGTTTCGTGTCAGGAAACCGGGGGCCTTTGTTTAGTAATAGCAGAATTGCGTGTGTTAGAGATCCGTAACTTCTGTAAGAGCGGTAACTATATAAGGAAATGGTGTTCTGGTCATCCACGGTATCAGTCCTTCTTTAAAGGAGACCGGCGGAAACCGTCATTTTATTCGTGCAAAACGTGTACATAATGAGTGCTTTCTTAACCCGTCACTTTTGTGTTCTGGAAATACACATAAGCAAATTCCTTGGTGAACTGATGTTTCCTGACCTCCTTTAAATCAGTGGCTGCGAAACGCAGTGAACTGTCCTGCTGTAGCATGCTTCTGCGGTTTTTATGAGATGTGCTGCCGTTGATGAACCACGTCGGAAGGACATTGTCCGTCATGGAACATGCCTTCTGAATACGGAATAAAATTGCAATTGAAAGCACGCTTCTATTCGAGCTTGGGATTGTTTTCTGTTGTCAAAGTCCCCATCACAAGGTAAACGGTGCGTAATTGATAGCCCATACCTAACAAGTATACATGATTCACACTGGAATGTGCTGCCCACCAGATTTTGCGCCATTTTTGAGAAGAAGAGAAGAAGACGGGAGTGGTCGTTTTCACGTGTGATGGCAATCCTCTCATCGCCTGGTACTCTCCGCTGATCGCGTACTGTCTCATCTACACTCGTTTCTGTGATTCTTCTTGATCTTTGCGTTATTTCGCTCTCATCTGATCCTCTATTACTCTCCTCAGATCGTATAATGTTTCATTTCTTTGCACCCTCCTTTGTGCCTCTACTATCTCCTTCCCTTGTTTTTCTCTGTCAATCTTCCGACCTCCTGTCAAAGCGTAGTATCTTTCTAAAGTGTTGATTGCAGGCAATGTCAAGGTAAAGAAGTATGTAGTAGGTGATGAGTCACCGATTATAACAGTATCGAACTGATATTGACATTCCATTGATGTGATAACGATGATCAGAAACCAAGTGGAAGTCATCATTATGCTACCATCCTACCGTTTCTCTCATATTTCACCCAACAGGCGCCAGAAAGAAAAAAGTACTAACAATAAAACCAAGATGCGAAATAGTGTGGCAAAACAAGAGAGCGAAAAGAAGCAGAAACACAACGTACTTGTCTTTTATTGCAGTCATGAAACTTGCGTTGGCCATGAAGAAGTTTGATTTTGGTGGCAATTGTTAACAATAAAAGTAGAAGACCGCTGAGAGATTGTTTTGATAGGGCGAATAATGAAATTGACCTTGTCAAGCAGTTACTGCGACTTCTCATTGTTAGTGGTACATGGCATGTTTTCCATGTTAGATTAACGTAACAAGCTAGTCGGAACCCATCATCACCTTTGTGGCCCTGCTCCGAGAAAACAACATATTGCCTTTTTAAAGTAGGAGTGAACGCACTTTTTCCTTACTATGCCCGAGTCTTATGTTTGTTGTGAAACACGAATAAATAGGGCATAGTTACATGCTATTTTTTGACGATTTTCTGTCTTTCAAGCCTCACAAAACACTCAATTGACATTAATAACACTAAACAAGCTACAGAAGTGTCAACCACACTCAGAGAAAGCTATGGTTAACGGGGACATAGTACTTTAAAAAGTGCGTTTGCACCTTCTTTAAAGAAGGAAAAAGGGCTTTTTCGGTCTCCTATTGTCTTCAAATTGTTTTGAAATACGCGAAAACGGTGTAAGGGAGGTGGTATTTTAGGATAGCTATGCCATATTCTTACTCTTCTAGCAGCCCTGGAACACCTGATTGGTATTCAAATTAAGTTACAGGAGAGTCAATCTCAAATGTGATGCAATTGTCTCAAGTGTGATGCACAATGTAATTTAGCTTATTATTAGAAGCATGGTTATTAAAAAACACTACTTCTTGGACAAGATGCAATTCGCATTATGGTGGGTGTCGATACCAAAACCGTTAGTATCTGCTTTTTGCTCCTTTCCAGACACCTTCCTGACTTGTGACTAACGCACAGAATATCGAAAATTTGTACTGGAAACACTCCAGGAGGTTCAGATTTCTATAGAAATATTTCACATGATGCTGAAATAACTGTGATTGACCACAGTGTGAATGTTATATATCCCCTTCGTAACTGTCATGTACTATTCACATTTTTCCAACACGTACCCGTTCAACGATTGCAGTTTTATGACACCCTCATACTATGCTACAATGGAGAAGCAGCAATCCACCGATGTTTGATCCCTTCGGCTTTCCCACAACTCATGATCTTCTTTCGTTGTGCTGTCACTCGGCATCTTCAAAGGTTTTGCCATATTGATCTTTATCGGATCTTACAATTAGATGAAGAAGAACGAGTAAATATGCAATTCGCAACAAGCAAGGTAATCCGCACACCACCCACAGTACAATAATTAATCTTAGATTTCTAAAAATGTATTAAAACGTAAAAAACTAAAAAAAAAACCCTTAATTCAAAAAATCATGCATGTGAGCAACGAATCAGATTAGTTGTAAGCCTCCCCTTGTTGTGTATTGGATAATGTTGGTCCGTTTGGGAACTCTTCAGCTATTTGCTTCTTGACAACTGAATGCGGCTCGTTTTTCATCTGTTTTCTTATTGACAACGAGTCGCTTGCCAACTTGAATGCGTGTGACTTATTGTTAGTGACACATCATTATATGCATCAATTTTCACTCTTTTAAAGAAGTACTATGGTCATGCATATTTTCCTGCGTTCTGGTCAATCCATACAACGGCCACGATGTTTTTGTCTCGCCTAGAACAACGATCTTTTCTTTCTTTTCATAGTAACATAAGGCTGCACGAGGGTCTCAACTGTTCTTTGTCAGTACTGTGGATTGCTTTGTGCTGTCACAAATCCGTCATTTCACCCTATTCCAATCGCCCTGTCTCCTCACTCTGCTCCCTCACCCTCACTTTGCCCCTCACCCTGCCCCCTCACCTTCAACCTCTCCCTATCTCCTCATCCTGTTCCCTCACCCTGTTCCTCACCATGTCCCTCACACTGTCACCCCACCCTAACTCCTCATCCTGTTCCCTCACCCTCTCCCCTCACCCTCTCCCTCACTTTGTCCCTCACCCTCACCCTATCTATCCCTCACCCTCTTCTTCATCTTGTCCCTCTGATCCTCCATTGTGCCTTTCTCCCCTCGCTCCATTCACTCCGTCTCTCCAACATGTGTTGTTTTGTTGTTTACGATCGCTTTGCCATGAAGGCGCATTTCCACGGAATTACACCGTCGGGAAGACGCATCGATGGCTGGGAATCATCGGCGCCTTCGATGAAGTGATGGCATTTTGCGCATATCATTTCATGACGTATCACAAAGGCCGATAAAAGTAAAATCCTCCCGATTCAAGGCCTTATGGTCTACGGGGTAACCGAGGGAGCCGGGCCGCTGGGCATAGGACAGTCACTTCATGTGTATCCTTAGAAAAAGAGGCAATTATATATGCATTTCAGGACCGACGCGAAGTAATAGTAATCTTAAAAGCCTTTAACATTTCGTAATCAGAAGGCGTGGTCTGATATCCAAAGGATCAGAAAGCTTTCTTCCAATAGCAGTAAAACAAATGATTAACAACTAAAGTACTTCCACACAATGAGTCTCATTGTTAGTTCTTGTTAAAGTGCCTTGAAGGTAGAAGTTACAGTGGTTGATCTGAACGATCATCCAAGTTATCGTTCAATATGCCTCACAGATTCATCAATAAGATGATGATGCCAATAGTCACGCAGTAATATTCGGCTTATGTTCGTGGAAAATCGCATAAATATTGGAAGATCATTCAATGCTGTGATTCCCGAAAAATGGATAGTTGTTTATCAACTGATGGTGGTCTATGTATTATAGATTGACAGAACATGAACAGATTTTGGTTTTCCCGTGAGGGGAATCATGGTTGTCGAGACAATAGCATTGTCACTCGTAATTTGCATCGCACCAGATTGGAAAGTTGAAATTCAGTAAAGTGTTATCTGCATCTGCTTTTAGTTGTAATAAAGGGAGGAGTAGTAATCCCTCACAGTATCCCCCGAGACAGACAGTTCGAATCATTTATTGTGAAGACATGTCGGCTTATATACTGACGTTAATCGGCATCCATGCAATTACATTGCAACAGCAAGAGACCGTTTTCCGAAATTGCGCCCTAACAATAAGATGTGGCTTTCTTCAACCGGAACATTTCAAAGCAAAATAGTGGTTTGCAAAAATAGGTTTTTGGTGCGTTCACTCTTTGCAGGATGCACTATTGCCCTTTTGCGAGCAAACTCTACACACCCGCAACGCCTCTCCATAGGTCGCAGCCAGTTTAATGTGTCAGATCGAATGTTGGCGTGCATCGGCCTGTGAATTATGCCACTCTTGATGTCAATATTAGTGTAACTTGCCGGGTATGATAACAACTTGTCATCAAGCTACTGTTATCGCGAATCAATACTCACGTTACGCGACCGCAACGATCTAACAATTAGGGAGCCGTCTCTCTGTGACACAGCAATACGGTGTCCTAATTGTAAGATTCCGATTTTCACGATCGTTGGTCTAATGCACCTCGTTCACACTACTATTCACATGCTAAAGGAATTTTAAGAACGAACAAAATAATATGCAAAC
>JACMIJ010000535.1:4164-18163 GCA_014805365.1 Koerneria luziae
CCCCCCCCCCCCCCCCCCCCCCCCCCCCCCCCCCCCCCCACTATATAAGCAAATGGTGATTTTTGCCTCCGAGGTTTCACGGTATTCTGCCACCTTTAACTCCTTCTTTAATGCGATCATTGATGCCCATTTCGCTATACCCAAAGCCCGAGGGTGCTTTTTTTGTCGCGCAAAACAAAGATAGCGGCTTTCCCCCCGATCCCATTAGTGCATTGATCTTTTTCTAATTGATAGTGTTGCTGCTTGTTTGTTTCAACCTGTTTATTCTAAACTGCGCTAGTTGTTCTAATATGGACTGTTCTATACCACTCGGTGATATCGTGATGTTGCATATTATGCCATCCAAGTTCGCTTAAAGAAGGAGTAAACTCATTTTTTAAAGTACTATGTCCCCGTTAACTATAGCTTGGCCAAGGTGTGGTTGACACTTCTGTAACTTGTTTAGTGTTGTAAAAGTCAATTGAGTGTTTTGTGAGGTTTGAAAGACAGAAAATCGTCGAAAAACTAGCATGTAACTATGCCCTGTTTATTCGTGTTTTACAACAAACATAAGACTCGGGCATAGTACGAAAAAAGTGAGTTCATTCCTTCTTCAAGAAAAGATTAAAGGCACTTTTTAACACCTGGTTTTTAAGGTCCATTACCTTGTACCTAGCGTTGTTGACACTCTTGGGGAATATTTTGTATTTTGAACGCCGATTAGGTGTTTTATGATTGTCAGAAGAGTCGGAATATGGCATAATGATTCAAAATGAACACTTGACTGGTCCCGAATTTTGCCTGTTTCAGACCAAAGTGATGACTATGAGACCTAAAAAATGCATTTGCGCCTTCTTTAGATACAAAGGTGCATTGTCCGAACATACTCATCGACGTACTATTAGCTTACCGGACTGCGTTCTGTCACTGTATGATCAAATCTTATTGTTAGGATTCTTTACAATTACACAAATTTTCGAAAGTATTGAATTTTTTCGCAATCCTTTTTCGCAATCCCCCAACCCTTTGAAACTGTAATGAACTGTGAATAGTTTGAATCTCGTATAAAACTGACTATATAGCGACAGTCGCATATTTGTACAGAACGGAGTCAAGTATTATATCCCAATAGTACATAGCGTAGTTCCTGGAACAGGAGCGTATGTAGACTACTTACAGAAAAAAACAAACCTCAAATTTTGAGCGTTTTAAACACTCTTTAATGCTAGAGTGTCATTTCGAGTCATATCACAGTCATTTCGACATTTGCTTACAAAATACTTAACACTGGAGAGAAAAATGAGTGTTTTAAACGCTCAAGCACTATTCAGACTAAGCACTATTTACCCAATTACTAAAAACATAGTTACTTACAATAACATTCCGGCCCTGAAGTCACCTCTGATGATGGCCTCGCTTCAGGGTTGGGTTAGTCGGTCAGGTGACAGAGGCCGAAACCGGCTAGCTCATTCTCACTAACACATCATAGCTTTTACCTTCTTATTTAGACTTTATCTAACCTACTATTTACATAATACATTGCATTCATTGTTTTTCACATTCAGGCTTATTTGACTCATTTCAGGTAACTGCTGCACCCATTCCCGGTGGCAGCCTCCTCATCCGAGTTAAAGGAGATCGGTCGTACGACCCGGATTATCCCTATGACTATTACTACTATTTCTACTACTATTACGAGTATTACTATTACTACTACGATTACTACTACTACGATGACATTGGCGAAGGTCAGTTTTTTTCCGTACACAGATATATCTAGAAACACTCCAGGAGTTTCAAAAACATTTCACAGGATGTTGAAATTCCTGTGATTGGTCACAATAGAATTTCGAAAATCGGCGATCAGTGAACGAACTTTAAAGAATGCTGGAAACCGTCATTTCAAAATGTGTGTTCATAAGAAATGTGTTGACCCGTCACTTTTGCGTTCAGGTGATACGCATAAGCAATTTCCTCGGTAAGCTGACGGTTTCCGGCCCTTTTATAAAAAGCTGTGATATCCTTTTTGTTGTTTCTCAATAATTATAAGCATATTCCCACAACAGATTGGCATTCCCAGTGATCAATCCCATGCAAAGATCATAACTGTTTCTCAGCAAATAAGATCCTCAGATAAAAGCAAGCCAACGAAAGCTGCGTGACTGCTTACAGCCCTCATTCTCAAACCAACAAAAAATGAAAAATTCTGACAATAAGCTCCGCCCAGTTCGAAAAAAGTGAGTGTTTCTTAACATCTGCAGCTTTTTCAGAGCCACCGTGCAAAACGTGCAGTGCCGGACTGATCACAACCGTGACGACCGGCGCCGGCGCCAAGCCATTTGCCGTTGACATGATTGAGGTGACGAATTGTGCGAAGCGAAAGCTCGTTTGCACTGGAAACAAGGCGACCATCGAGGTAGGAACGCGTTGGAGAAACGGCTTTATTCAGTATCATGAAGCAGCACACGCAGCCCACAGCCACCTATTTACTATTGAAATACCTGACTCCGTTCCATACAAATATTCGACTATCACTATGTATTCAATTTTGCAAGCATAGTCTAGTTTTTACAGCTCTAGCAGATTCACAAGCTTCTGAAATGGTTAGGCTTGCAAAAAATTGAATAGTTTAGAAAATTTATGTGAATACAACGTCCTGGCCTTCTCAGGACTACCCGCAAGGCGAAATGCCGACTTTGCCTTTGCCTTTGTGAAGAGAAAGAAACCTAACAATAAGATTTATCATACGGTGGCAGTTGGATATTTGCACAGAACGGAGTCAGATATACCAACAGTGTTACTTCGCTTTGTGTATTTGGACAAAGATGTGTTCAATAGAATAGGCATAGGCATTTCCAAAACAATACTTTCAAAAACACTGTAGGCCTATTGTAATAGAAATGCACGTAATATGTGAGTGACGGACCTGTTTCTCTTTTCTCCAGTTCAACAGCGGTGCGGCCGGCGTGGTGGATGACCGGAACTCGCCGGGTACGGCCTCGATCACCCTGCAATGCGCCAGCGACGGATCTGCTTGGCGCTTCCCGCTCGACAACAGCGTGCCGATTACGCGAGTCGAGTGCTCGAGTTTGTAGGCTCACGAGCTTTTCGCGAGTGAGCTCAAGTGAACTCATGTTGAGCTCAAAGGGGCTCGGCAGTTTTGAGAGGAGCTCAGCGAACACTCCGCTGAAGGCGCAGCGTCACATCAGCTTGAGCATTCTTTCAATTTTGTGCCATGCAAGGTTTCACAATGGGACGCTTGCGCAAAACAATGGGACGCTTGAGTAAAACGCCTGCGTTTACGCCGTTACTCTTGGCGACTCTGAAACAGTCAGTATTTCGTGTAGCATGCTACAGCTGATCAGTCATATATCATACAAGGATTTTCGATCCCGGGTTTAATTGTGCTTTGCTGATATTGGTATCATAGAAACTTATTGTTAGATTTATAACATTGTTAATCTTATATTTTATTGTTAAGCCATCGGATATTGCAAATAAACAAAGCCCTCGAATGCAATACTTAGTTGTTTGCTTTTGTTCTGGTACTTGCATGTCATGTAGAATTTTAGCAAGCAACTACATTCAATTCCTTTGTCTTACAATTAGGTAGAGTGAAAATTCATATTGTCGCGTGATATATGAAGCTATTCACATGTTTCCTTAATTTAGTTTCCCTTTTTTCCCGAATATTCGAGAACACTGCCTCGATCATAATGCTTCTCTTTCCAGTGAGCTTCCTCCCATATTTAAAGGAGGCCGGAAACTGTGAATGCTAGGAGGCAAAAAGCCCGATTTCCTTATATAGTTGACCCCTCGCAGAAGTTGCGGGTCACTTAGACTTCTCCTAACAACAAAACAACCTTTTCGCAGCTCCTTTAACACTGACAATAGGTAAGTATTAAAGGTCACTGGAAAGGTTACAGGAATGGTCACAGGAGTTTACTGCGATGGGCGAATAGCAATCATTTTCCATAACGTGATTTCTTCCCGTAACGCATACGTGCCGCAAAGGATAGCCCGATGACCGAACCAAACCGGAAAATATCCCTGAGGCGTCAGTTTATATTCCAAACAAGACGGATATAGCCAAGATGAAGACAAGGATCAATGGAAGGATAACCGAGGATAATGTGCATGATACCCTAATCACCTGCTGCCTTTAAGAGGGGTGAAATTACAATGATTTGAACTTTCTCGATTTTGCACACACACACTCTCTCTCTCTCTCTCACTCTCGCTGGTTATAGGACTCTGTGACTTACGAGGGTGCACGTAAAATCGAGAGAAATCAAAGCATTTTAATTCCACCCCCTTTATATGCACTAAATTAATTTTTTAAAGATGACGTCACTGCACTCATTTCATGTAATAAACCAGGAAGGAGAGGAACGAAGTGAAATGCAGATATTCTCCCAACGAAGAAAAACCTGATATTCTCGTTTTACCCAGTTCTGTCTTTGTACGCTTATACCGATAAAAATTGTGATATGATGGAAGTGCGTAAAAAACTGTTAAATTGCTAAGTACGTACAGAATGACGTTGTAGAATTTAGTGTAGTAATATTATTAAAGAAAAACATGACTGTTTAGTAACATGTCCATTTTCAAAAATCTTATTGTTAGCTCACGGCTGCAAGCAATCATATATGTACAGAGAGAGAATTTCAACATTTACGTTTTCTCACTGATCTTTCAACATTCTGAACTGCTCGAAAAGCAAAAAATTCTCATCTTCTTACAGGACATTCAAAAATCACTGAAAATACATGTGCGAGCAGCAAACCACAAATCCGAACAACATTTGAATTTCTGCTCGAAGAAACGTTGACTAACGTTGGAACGTACAGGGGTTTTTTCGAACACAAATTTTTGTCAAAATTAAATATTGGAACAAAACCACATGTGTGCATTAGTTCTAGGCACAATTCGCCTATTTAGAACATTCAAATTTGAGGTACTTAATAAATTTTGGCGACCATACCCGCATCAAGACAGAGGAGCCTCTGCCGTTCTCAAATTTAAATATCTCATTGCTTTGTTATGTTATTTTAAGTTTTTTTTTAAAAATAAAGTTTTATGGATCGTCGAAAGCAACACTGCTCACGTTATGCTGAGATAGTGGAACTTCGGTCGACCGAAAATTTGCATATTCCTTCGCTCATGTGCGAGAAGCCTTTGTATACGTATGCAAATGAGGTATTGTAGACCGTAACGCTTTTGTGATACCTGCTTCCCAATCGGTAAGTACCTCCTCCCAGACAGACGGAAGAGCTTTGTTTCCTAAGTGCGGTTCCCTTTGTTCTCAGCCGGCGGGATAACGATTTTCGATGATTTGCTCGTCAATTGTGTGAGCAGTTTGCGCGCCTAATCGGGGCCTATTACGTATGCCCCGAGTCGGGTGTGTACCCTGCGTTCCTTGATCGTTAGGTCTATGTGAACTTTACGTATACTTGATTCTTTCCCTTAATTTTCATAAAACAGTGCTAACTACCATTGGAATACTTGAGCTTGTTTTGTACAGATATCTGGTTCATTTATCGTTCAAATCTTATTGTTATGAATCTTCACCATTACAAAAAAATTGCAGACGTATTCAAATTTGCGTAACTCTATGGACTTTCGAAAGCTTGTTATGCTGCTAGGAGTCGTACAAAATTTGAATACTTTTTCAACTTTGGGCATATAAATGCCGCAATTAGAAAAGAACGAACTTGTTGTTAGGTATCACAATTGTAACGGAAACACAGCTTTCAATGCCGTTTCAAATGTACTATTGGCATACATCTGACTCCATTCTGTACAAATATCCGACTGTCACTGCACTATCAAATCTTATTGTTAGGTTACTTTTCAATTACACAAAATTGCCAAAGTATTCAAATAATCTATGTCATTTCACAGGCCTGTGAACCTGAGCTGAATGTGAAACAATTGAATACGCTTACGAATTTGATTCTATAGTGTCAGTCGGATATCTGTACAGAACGGAGTTTCAAATGTAATTGTCGTGCGTTTTGTGCAAAAACATACGTTTGTGTGCTGCAGTCGGATTTTCTTGAATGCTGGTGAATTTGAGTATTCTAATCATGACAGTACCAGAAGTATGTGATGGTGTGGAAGAGCTTGCGTGCCAGTTTTAGTACTGTTCGTCTTTGTAACGTTTATTTTCTTGCTAGGCGGCTATGAACAAAATCATACTTTTTTTTTCGCAAAGCAAAAATTTATAATAAACGGTTTCCGATCGCATCATTTATAGCCTTTCCATTTATATTATACAATATATGTACAATACACTATATGTATCTGTTTTCCCTGTACTTCGGTTTTTTTATGATGATCGATTTTTGCTTTATAAACCTTTTTAGGACAATCTTTTTGATGTATGAATAGTTGAATACGAACATACACACGATTGGAGGGCAACGGAGTGTCGCAATGTATGCGGACGTGTTACTCGTGTTGACGTATTTTGTGCGTCTATCGTCCGGTTGTTTTCGCGCAACGCCGGTGGAAACCTTCACTACCACTACTACCACCACGGAAGCGGCGGTCAAACAGGTACTCAGAAGTTGGGTGAACATTATTGCACTGACTACCCTACAACCATCGCTTAAAGGACGAGTCCCGCGAGTTTTAAAACTCGTAGGGGAAGCATTGGATAGATGTATATAGGCTTGTTCATTATGTTGCCAAAGTTTCAGTTTGCAAAGCCACGTAGTGTTCGAGATATGCATTCATCAATTTGTGCAGGAATTCAAAAAAAATTATTTTTGTATATTGTAGCTCACAGTAAGCAAGGTAGTGAGAAGCATTTTTGAAAACACAAAGGCAACAAGTGCGTTGAGTGTCTGGTTTAAAAATCAGGAAACATTGATATCCCCCGAATCCTTTATGTTGTTGTCAAGTCTAACTCCGTTGTGTACAAATATTCGACGGTCGCTATACATATGTATCCAATTTTGTAAGAATAATTAAGCTTTCCCACAGCTCTTACAATTAGCAGGATCATAAGCTTGCAAGATGGTATAGGTTTGCGAAAAAAATTGAATGCTTTGGCAATTTTATGTAATTGGAAAGAAACCTAACAATAAGATTGTATCATACAGTCGTATATGTGTGCAGAACGGAGTCAATTATGTCAATGGTAATAAAAAATGACCATCTGTTGCATTCCTGCACCTAAACTTAGAGAGATCACATTGAACACGTAAGACGTTCGAGACCAAAACCGACCAATCTCACTTACTAACAACAAGAAGCTGCACTTCCCAACATGTTATGTTTTCTTTATTAACTTTACAACGTTTACTAATAAACTGTGCTTTAAAATTTTAAATGAACCGGAAAACAAATGTTGTGTTTCTCGAATCTTATGAAAACATGCTGGCGGTTCGGATCATAGTAATTTTAACTTTCGATGTAAAAGTGCGCATAAAGTAAAGTTGTTAATAAGAGATCAGGTAATTCCAAACCCGGGAATTCTCTTGTATTATAACACAATTATGTGTGATCTAGGTGAACCCGCGGGGAGATACCTCCCCCCAAAACCACCAAAAAAATGATAGCTCGTACGTTGCGATTGCGAACAAAGAAAACGAGAAAATGTGGAAATGTTGAAATCTCATTGTTGGTGGAAAGAGTCGCTAGTCACTCGGGACCCGATATTGCCACTATCCTAACGCACTGGATGTTGCCCCCGCCGGTCTATAACACCTAATTTGCATACCATAATAAAAGATTACACCGCTAGAACAAAAGAATACGCGGATTTAAAGAAGGCGGAAGTTTCACTGGCTGACAACAATGCAAATTGTGTGTATGTGAACAAAAAATGTTCACATGTATGTGAACATTTCTCAATGATTGTTAAATAAGTAAAGACACTTTTGACAACTGGGTTTCTAAGGTTGTTTTCCTTGTATGTACAGAATGTGGTCGAATGTGATCTGAACGTCAATTGGGTGTTTTATGGCTGCTACAGAAGGATCAAAATATGGCTTAACACACATAGCTGGTCCCGCTTTACGTGTGTTTCAGACCAAAGTGAAGGCTTTATGAGACCGGAAAGAATTTGTAATACTCTTCTATTTCTTGCCTAACAATAAGCATCACTAACATATAGTACTATTGAGAAGAAAAGTGTATTCTTTTCAAAAATAACGTCAGTAAAATATGATTTTCATGATATGCCACTTTAAGGTATTGATACACTAAATACTAAAAAAAGGTTATTAGTTAAGTTACCTATATCAAGTTTCTATTACATAAGTTAATAATTTTAATAAAACTTTACAGACAAAGGTACCGGTTCCGGGCGGTGCCATTTCGTTGCGCCTGCGAGGCGCCCCGACTACGGATCCGAATGCTCCGTATCCTTATTACTACTATTATGGAGACTATGACTATTACTACTACTACTATTATTACTACGATTATTATGAAGATGAAGACGAAGGTAAGCATATATGTATAGTATTCTTAAGATAAGCGCAGAGTGTTTTGAACTTATCCCTAGATCGCCAGTTTAAAGGTTTGGTAGGATATCGGTGAAGTTTGGTTGGGCCCACCACCGCGGAACATGGTGGATCGCGGTTTCACCGAACATCAGTAAGCCGATGAGGATGATGATGCGATAGAGAAAATGAGTGTTTTAAACACTCAAAAATTGACAGTTTTGTTGTTTCAGTGCCCGACTGCAAGAAATGTGGGGCTGGCCTGGTGAGTATTCCTACCGGCGGTCCCGGCGGTGTTCCGTTCGCCAGTGACACAACGGATACGGGTGGAAACTGCCTGAAGCGAACATTTGTGTGCTCCGGAACGAACGCACAAATTGAGGTTTGTGTGTAATGGGTGTTTATGGATAGCGGTTATAGTCTTAATTTTAATTTAATTATCTTCTCCAGAACATCATTAACAGAATAATATGTAACGTATAAACAGCGGGGAGTTGTCCGTCAGGGTAATTGTTTGGAGAACCGTCGCCATGCGAATCGGGGGATAAGATTGTGTAATAGAAACGGGAGAAAGAAACGGGAGGAGGATACTAATTGTAAGAATTTGCTTAGTAATGAAATCGTGAAATGAGAGTCTTGATCTGTAACTGTTATGGGCTTGTTCTGCCAGCAGTCATCGGCTTGTTAAAGGGGGCCGGAAACCGTGAATCCTCGTAAGGCATTTCCTTATATAGCTCACAGAAGTTGCGGGTCTCGTATACACGCAATTCTGCTAACACAAATCTATGGTTTCTGGCCTCCTTTAAGTAACAGTTTCACGATCGAGGTTCATTAGCTCGTAGTGATTCTTGGGGTAAACGACTGATTGTGAGACGGCAGCCTTTTTGTCTGGACAATCGATGTGCTCTGACTATCAGTTTTCGTCGAGCAAGTTGCGGTGGCTGCTGCCCAACGGCGCCAGCCGGGCAGCTATTATATGACCAAAAGGGATTTCACCAGGATACCCCCTTCAACACACTGCCACTGTCTTACAATTAGTTACTCCGAACCCAGAGGGATAAGAACCTTGCTTCTAGTATCCTATTCCGGGTTCGGCAATTGGTAATGACAGTTTCATCAAAAGTAATCTGCCCATGTGATTGCTTGGGTAACTTCGGACTTATAGTATAATATCATAGTATGCCTCACAACATCCTGAGCTACTCATTGTCAGAACTGGCCACAGGTAAACTGCCTTGAAACAGTAAAACATTGCTAACAATAAGCGAAGAAGTCCACTTTCAGTTCAACGGAAATCAAGGAGTGCTGACAGCAAATGCACCGGGCGCCTCGGTTACGCTGGTCCTGCACTGCAGCAAAGACGGCACTTTCTGGTTCTACGCAGTCGCACCAACCATACACATCAACAGCATCGAATGCTTGAATACTTGATGGTGTTATTCCGTAATTGCAGAGCTTCTATTGGAATACTTGACTCCGTTCTGCACAGATATCGCGCTGTTTGTATGCGTATTCAAATTGGCTACAGTTCATAACGGGTTCACAATTGGATAAGCGGCATATTGTTGCAAAAAAGTTAAATGCTTTAACAAATTTGTGCAATGAGAAAAAACCTAATTGTAAGAATGAGATATCATTATACAGCAACAGTTGGATATTTGTACAGAACGGAGACAGGTACGCCAGTAGTACGTGTGTAAAACACTCACAACTTTTGTGAGATACACGGAAGTGATAGTTTTCGCCTCAAAAGGTTCATGGTTTTTGCCCCACCCTTTAAAAGGGTGTCTTTGGTGTTACAAAGCAGCGCCACACTAATTGTAAGAAAATGTTCGTTATCATAGACTATGTCATAACGTAGATGCTTTTTCGATAGCTGTAATAATTATTACTTTTTAAACAAATGTTAGAGTCATGAACTAACGTGATATGGATATACTACTGGGTTAAGAAGAAAAGTGTCACGATGGCTAGCAATCGCATTATATGTCTACTTTACTGTGATTACTAGCATATTAATGTTACCGGTATACTTATAGGATGTTATGTATTTGCTTTCGAATAAAGATGAAATTCATGCACTTTGATAGTCCTCTTCGCTTTTGTCTCTTTTTATGCCAACCGATTATATTAAAAAGTTTGTACACTACTGCATGTGGGCAGTAGCCTATGAGTGATTTCAAGAAAACAGTTATTAGATAGGTCATGTTGCAATAATCGTCGATGTTTTCTGATTTCTAAGATAACTTGTTGGCAACGTACTTCAGACGGTTTTAGCGCACGTGCTAAACGCACGAGCCGCAAGGAGAGTAGGTGTGAACGTGAGGAAGCGCTTATTGCAAACATCTCACAATCAAGCAAAGAAAGGTGGAATTGGACGAATGCGATCTTTTGACTTGGCGATGCAGCTGTTCAGGGTCACAAGAAAAAAGCGAAAGCTGGTTTTAATACGATACGGCTGCAAATGAAATGCCCGCGTACTACTGGAATATGTAACTCGTTCCGTTCTATGCAAAAATCCGACTGTCACTTATGAACATAACAATAAGAGATTACTATACAACAGCAATCTAATATTTGTCTAATAGCATTGGTGAAAGAATCCTATCTTATTGTTAGGATTCTTTCAGCAATGCTAGTCATCTTACAACTCAAATATTTTGCAACTCTATGAAGTCTTGCCATCTTGTGAGACTAATATAAACTGCGTCGAACTTATATACGCTTGGAAAGCAGAACATACAGCGACAGTAAGATATGTGCACAAAAAAGTCAGAAATTTCAATAGTAGGTTAAGAACGGCGTTTCAAGTGTTGCAATTTTTTTGTTAACTGTGCTCCACAATGAACATCTCCATTGCCACGGATAAAGAAAGGGGCTATCAAGTGCAAAATATGTGAACGTATACTTGAAACATTTTTGTATGGACGCACTTACATCACGCAATGAGTGCTACATTTGCTATTGGCATATGTGACTCAGTTCCGTACAAATATCCTATTGCTGTTGTATAATGATGCATCATTGTTATGTTTCTTAGCAAATACAAAATTTTGTTAAAGTATTGCAACTTTTCGCAATCCTATGCTGTGTCCCACCTATTATCAGTTGTGAACAATTTGAAGACGCTTGCAAAATCGACTACAGTCGGATATTAGTCAAGTATTCCCATAGTACAATGTTCTGACACTAACAATAAGACGTTGGCCGATCGGATAAGGTTGAAATGGCATCGAAGAGGATAGCGCAATGAATGTACGTACATAATTTAAAAGTCAGGTTATCCAATCCGACCCCAACCTTCGCCGCTCATTACGCCGTGCTTTCCACGACATTCACCTTTCGCTTACGCATAGCGACCTTTTTCGCTTTTATTCATGTGCTTACTATTACTTGCAGATTTGCCATTGAAAACTTACAATTAGTTAAACTTACAATTCGAGTTTTGTATTAACGTTACATTTTTGCTGTGTTAACGTTGTTGTGAGTAGGATTATTTGCTTTTGGGCAAAGTATGCACATTGTAGATTACGAACATGGCTAACTGTTTGACAAATGTACTTGCAGCTACTATTGGTTTGCCTGACTCCGTTCTGTACAAACGTCCGACTGTCACTGTATAATTCTATCTTATTGTTAGGTTCCTTTGTAATTGCACACATTTACTAAAGTAATCAAATATTTCGCAAGCGTGCACTGTTTTACGAGTTTATGAATCTACAATGAACATTGGAATACGCTTGCAGAATAGAATGTATGGTGACAGTCGGATAATTGTACAGATCGGAGTCAAGTATTCCAAGAATACCATCGTGGTTCTGAGTAACCTATGAAAAAATATTTCAAGGTACTTTTTTTCTCGCTTATTATTAGTTCAAACCGACACTGATAGTTAGTAAGTGATATTGTACCAATCTTTCTTTTACAGTACCGCCTCATTTGCATACGGCTTCTCTCACAATAACAAAAGAAAATGCAAATTTGAGACCGGTGGAAGTTGCGCAGTTCAAATGAGACGTGGTTACTATTGGCATACCTGACTCCGTTCAGTACAAATAGCCGAATGTCACTGTATGATCATATCTTATTGTCAGGTTTCTTTCCAATTACTCAAATTTACAAAGGCATTCACATGCTTGTGAGCCTACGGTAAACTGTGATAAACTTGAATACGTTTACAAATTGAATGTAAAGCGATAGTCGGATATTTGTACAGAACGGAGTCAGATAGGCCAATAATACCATTATGGTTCTGATATACCTTTAAAGATATTTAAATGTACTCTTTTCTCGCTTATTGTTAGTTCAAACCGACACTGATCCTAAGTAAATAAGTGGCATTGTACTCTTCTTTCTTCCGTCGGTCTACAGTCCCACCTCATTTGCATACAACAAAGACAAAAGAAAAATGCAAATTTGATACCGGCGGAAGTTGCGCAGCAAAAATAAAACGTGGTTACTGTAACAGCTTCGTGCCAGGATGATCGCTGTTCTTCTTCTCACGATCCTGCACTTCAATGCCTGCCCATGTTGTCTGCGAACTTCGTCCTTTGCCTCTTTTGCTGCCCAAGAAGCAGAGAAGAAAGCTGCTGCCGAAGCTGAAGCCATGCTAGAAGCAGAAACTACCACCACTACTACCACAACTACCACCACCACACTACCACCAATTCGGCAGGTGCTTGTTTCAACTTTAAGCTGCAACATTTCGTAGTGTTCATGAGTTACCATCACAGCGTTTCACAGCCGCAGATGTATCATAGCTACCCCATCTGCTAACAAAAACAAATTCAAACCAACAAAGGTGACACTTCTGGTGCGAAAGCAATAGATTGTGCCATACGTATACATAGTATGTACGTGTCCATTTTACAATTAGTGTCCTTCATACCTACAAAGTATGAAGATATTCACAAATCAGAATAAAAAAAAGCAAGAATTTGTTGCGCTACGCTTTTGCACACCTGGCTGGTCTGTCAGAAGTTAGAAGAAGACAGTCCAGCCTGCATAGGAACTCATTGGCAACATATGTATACTACGAATGGAGCTTCATGGTACACTAATTGTAAGTAACGTATTGATATATACAGCTTAGCCTTTAAAGTAGTATGAATACGGTTTTTGCCGTGTTGAAGGGACCAGAAACCGTCAGTTTACCGAGGCATTTAGCTTATGTGTATTCACTAAACATAAAAGTGGCGGGTGAATAAAACACTTGTTATGAACACAATGAAACGGCGGTTTCCGGCCTTCTTTAAAGAAGGAGTGAACGCACTTTTTTCTTACTATGCCCGAGTCTTATGTTTGTTGTAAATAGGGCATAGCTACATGCCATTTTTTGACGATTTTCTGTCTTTCGAGCCTCAGAAAACACTCAAATGGCATTTACAACACTAAATAAGCTACAGAAGTGTCAGCCACACCTCGGGCAAGCTATGGTTAACGGGGGCATAGTACTTTAAAAAGTGAGCTTACACCTTCTTTAAGAAGACTAACAACAGGAATCCTTAGCTTCTGAACATAGAGAGGAGTTGCAGATAAAAGTGCCGATCCCTGGTGATCTGGTC
>JACMIJ010000536.1:0-18146 GCA_014805365.1 Koerneria luziae
AATAAAATTTCGCAGCTACCACTTTTTAGCGAGCAGTCGACTATTTGTACAGAACGGAGTCAGGTAAGCTAATAGTATATCACAACAGCGTTTTTTTTTTGTCAGAATACGCAAGTAAGCCTACTATTTCGGCGTTTCTGAAACGCTGTACGGCGTCGATCACCATCATCGCAATTCTTTATGTTAAGACAAGCAGGTAGGAGAAGGTCGAATCCTGTACAAGAAGATCGACGAATCAAGCGCATACGGCGCCCGTCGCCGACTGCATCTCGGCAGCACGTGAAGAGATGCGCTGGATTAGCATCGCTGAATCAAGCAATAAGCCGACAACGCCGGCATATTGATAGTTGCCAGAGTCGTCGGTGATCAACGCCGGCGCGCCGTAATACGAGGTTGCGGTGGAGGGTACCGTGAAGTCGGAGCAGAAGTATTTGGGCGGAGAACGATTATGCGCCGAGGCCTGAATGTTCGTGTACTATTTCAAAGCTTCAGAGACGGCTTAGGATTACGCGATATATCAATATATTTTTTTTCAAATTTGTGCAATTGGAAAGAAACTTAGCAAAAAGATACGATCATACAGTGACAGTCGGATATTTGTACAGAACGGGGGCAATAGTAATAGGCTCACGAAACTGCAAAATAAACTGTTCCGTTAGCTACATCCACTCACATGTTCTCGCTCATAGTCAAAAAACATTTTTTTGAGTACGCGAATAAACGAATTTTGACGTAAAACTTTCTAAACGCCGCAATTTTGCATTTCTCACTTATCGTACAATTTTGTGAGTTCTATACCTACAATGCTTCAAAGATGTTTGTCATTCAGACATGAAACGATGGCATTGCAATCTTCTATAGCCATGTCTGAACAAGCTATTTGAAAGGAATTAACGTAATTTTTTACAGGTTATTATGTTAGCGCACATTTCATCAGAATTTAGCCAGGCGGGAATTCTTACCGCTGCTGCGCAATCGGAGCTGGAGAGCAGCCCGACTGTTTTGGACGTGAAGGTCCGGCTCAGGTTGTTCACGGTTACTGAACGCAATTTATTTCTGTCCGCTACACAGTTGGTTGATCAAGTTACAACCAATACACTGCTTATGGGCTGAAACGTAGGTGAAAGCTATATACATATCCCGACTTTACTGTGTTGTGTCATGGATCAACTGGCATTCTAATGACTTTGAAAAAATTTGGTTTTCCTGCAGCTTTTTGTAATAATTGATTTTTCAAGCATGAATTTCCTCGCTTGATGAGAACAACAAAAGACGATCCGCAGCAAAAATGTAAAACACCTTGATCTACGTTAGTACCACTACCATTGCTGCCTCCTCGAAAAAACCCAGATATTTGTTTGTTATCTCGCATGTATGTTTATCAAACCTATCGCGAGCGAGAGACAGGAGGAGGAAAAAGAGAGAGAGAGTTAGAACTTACATGGAGTCCAATACAGCATTGTGAACTGTGTCGGAGTGACCGTGTTGCACCTTACCGGAACCGGCGCAATAGCGATTGGCTCACCAACCCCAATGTATTGCAGTTGCAGGAAAACAATATCGAAAGACGCTGTCGTTTCGCTTCCAGTAATGTTGTAGATCTGTCGCTTGACCCTGAAAATACTAATTTCAATGCATTTGAATAATTCCAATTACTAGTGGGACGATGTTGTTTATCAATAATTGACATGGTACACTGGCAAAATTCCATTCAATAAAGGTCTCTACACTCTCGTGGCAGCATCACCAGCTCGGGAAACGTTGCGTTGAGTTGCATTTTTTGCGTTTTTTCTAGATCCCGCGAAATCGTTAGGAGTAATGTGCGCATAACATTCTGTGAGGGGCAACTAAATAGGTGAATGGTGCTTCCTCTCGGAAAAAACTCACGATTTCCGATTATTTTTAACAACGCTGATATGTACTATTGGAATATCTGGCGACGTTCCGTAAAAACTTAGACGATCGTTGCATGAGCAAATCAATCGTTAGTTCTCTTTCCAAATACACAAATTTGCTAAGGTATTTCTTTTTTTTTTGCATTCCGATGCCGTTTTACAAGCTTTGTTCTCTGAACTGTCAACAATTGGACTACGCATAGAAAGTTGAGTATATAGCAACAGTCATATATTTGTGCTGAACCGAATAGTATAGTCCAATCATACTTGAATACTTAAATGTGTTTACCATTGCGTTTTTTAATCTCACTGGACGGCTGCATTCTGATAATTACGCCATTCGTGTTATACTTACGGATCGTCAACGTAGAAGTACACTGTGGATGTGTAGCTGGAATCTTGCAAGTTTATATAGGCCCAGTTGTCGGCGGCGAGCCAATTCGGTGCGATCAGCACGGCGTTGAACGTAAAGCATGTGGACCCGTCGGTTTGCACGATGAAAGCCATCCACGGATATGAGTTTGCTGCGGATGTATTGAAACCCTGTAATACTTAGAGAAAAGATAAGTACTATAAGTACTATTGATGTGTTCTTCGAACACTTTTTTTGTATCTTAGCTTACAGAAATTATCGTATGATGAGAGCACAAAGATGTTTTGCATTGTTGAAAACGAAGTGGTACTTATAAATTAGCTGGCACAAATGCATAATGGCGCAAGTGGAGTCCACTCGTGAGACTATATCATATCTATAGTTGCCGCATATGTAATCATTGTTTTTTTTTGTAAATTTCCTTAGGGAAAGCACGAATGCCTCACACGGAGTGTAGCATTTATATTACCCATTAGTTGCTTTTTTTTCATAAATTATGTTTTCGGTTTGTGCCACAATGATCCTGCTTTAAGGACTATTCCAGTACAACAGGTTATAGTATTGGTGACCCCCACTATGCTGCTCTCTATATAACTAACTGTAGCACGGACAACAAGTTGGCATACTTTTTGGCCCCACTAACAAAAATATTCAGGAAAAAACGTGCAGTGAACACTTATTGTAAGAAAATTATGATGAGAATTTTTTAAGGACTTGGTAATGAACCTCGATGTTGTGTTGAAGGCAGTTGGCCGTCGGACGATAGTCAGCAATGACGGTGTCTGAATCCACTCGAATTCAATCAATCCAACTCACCCTAATAAAGCTGACAATGAGACGTTAAAGAATGACCAAAAAAACCCTACCTTAAAAATGCCTTTACAACTTTCTTAATGACCATGTTTGCGAGCAGAGGTGTGCGTTAAACTTTTCGTTATTAACGAATTTAACGAAATTAACGGGGTTTTTCGTTAAAAAAAATCAACCGTTAAATTTAACGAAAAAAGAGAATTTAACGAAAGTTTTTTAACAACGACGAAGCACTTGGTTGTTCAGCCGTACTCGGTGGAAATCAAGTGAATGTTCTCATTCGCAGGCATCATTATCATTTGCATAAGAAAATCGATGGAAAAAAATATGTTCAAGATGCTTTATCGAAGAATATCCCATTGGGGCTACACAAGTGTTCCCGAAGGCTCTTTGACGCACAGATATCTATTGTCTTTGCACCTTAGATTGAATCATGGTAAAGGTTTGAATGATGTAAATGTGTAGAAGTAGTTGTCGATTTTTTAGGAAAGTGGTTTTTGTAAATACAAGTGACTCAAAACACGTTTACGGCTATGTATATGTAAATTTTTAACGAATTTCACGAATTTAACGGAATTTTTTTCGTTTATTTAGCGATTTAACGCTTTAACGAAAAATAATTTAACGCACACCTCTGTTTGCGAGTACCCATATTCTCTGAGACGACTCTCACATTCTAGTATTTGCATGCCTGGGATCGCGATTTTAAAACAATAATTGCATGGCTCTTTGCGGAGACCGAGCTATAAAAAGTAGAATGACTTGGATGCTTTGTAGTAGTGACTCACTAGGCGAAGAGCAGCAACCACGCAGGCACATGTACAGTTGATTGACGGAAACGAAGCCTTTGCACTCCATATCCGAGACGCACGATGTCTGAAGATGAGTAGCATTACGATTAAATACTCGTTTACTTCTGCACGATCGCGTGAGAATCGTTAGCATCCAGCTACTATTGAGAGCCGGATACCCTTCGGAAGAGCGCGTACAAAAAAGTAAGATGGCTTGTTCGACATACCACGCAGTAGGAATCCGTGCATTTTACCAGGATCGCGATGGAAATCGCAATACTAGAGAGCAGTCGGTCGAAACCCTTCATCGTTACACTTTTGACTTATTCAACCTCGTGGTTCATTTATATACGTCTATTCCAAGTGGTGCGGAACATTCGCCAGTTGAGAGAAAGAGGGTCCCTGCACATTCAACACGTTGTCACCACCATCGACTCTAGTATGCCACTTTATTCATACATGCTATTAGAATACTTGACTCCGTTTCATACAAATATCCGACTGTTGCTGCATTGTCAATTTTGAATGTGTATTCAAATTCCTCACAGTTCATACCAAGTTTACAAAGATGTGGTACGGCATAGGGTTGCAAAAATGTGAATACTTTAGCAAATTCGTGTAGTTGGAAAGAAACCTAACAACAAGAATAGTTCATACAGTGGCAGCCGGGTATTTGTACAGAGACGAGTCGGATGTGCCAATAGTATATGCTTGTGCATAATGCATGCTTTATCGGAGCTCTTTGTTTGCTGCCTAAGATGTACTTATCGCCCATCACATTGCAGTTTTCCGTTCTCTTTTAGGCACATCACAAGAATAAACTTTGTGTGCGCTTCTTGTTATTTGAACACCTGTATCAGGGGCATATTGATGTATCAAGGCATACTGTATTCCATAAACCGAAAATTCAAGTACGCAATGCAATTCAAATGCGCTGCGAAACCTGCTGCCACGGATTCAAGCTAATTCAAAAGTCTTAATAACCATCCATTAGCTGAAGATGCTATGCATGTCACATAGTGTTTGTATCAGTTGCAGGCACATATGTATACATAGATCAGGAAATGGCATGTTCTTTAAAAACTAAAACTATTGTGACCTATTCTCATTCCCAATCGCTCCCTACTGTGTACCTTTGTTACGTTAGGTCGGAGTGCCAATGCACCCTTGTTTATGCTACATACAGAATGAATGTGTATGCACAGTGCATAATTTAGGCATAACAGGCATATCGTTCCGGTTAATCCGCATTTAATCTGATTAATGGATAGCGGAAACTTTTATTCCTATTATAACCGCATTAATTTACACACAAACGTTTGGATTAAAGAAGGCCAAAAACCGTTGTTTTGTTTTAGCAGAAATGCGTGTATAAGAGACCCGCAACTTCTGTGAGGGGCAACTACATATATATGGAAATGATGCTTTTTACCTCCGAGGATTCACGGTTTCCGTACTCCTTTAACTCACAATGAGGCTTATTCAAGGAATGTCATACAGTATCCACACTGTGACCCAAACACAATTGTTTCCACATCCTGCGAAATGTTTCTATGGAAATTTGGAAAATTTGGAGTGCTTCCAGTACAAAATTTTTTTCGACATCCTGTACGTTAGTCACAAGACGGGAATATGTCTGACTAGTGTTCAAGCACTGGACCTCGTTATTGCAGACAGACAGCAGGACATTCAGAAGAAATATCTTCACGTCCCTCGGAATTACGCCATAGAGAAAATCTATGAAATGCGTATAAACATGGTAAACATTGTAAACATTGTGTTCAAGCCGAGTATTTACGTATGTGCGTTTACAATGATCGTTTATTCTGCGAGGATCCAATGGTCAGCGGTGGCCTCGCGACGTTCTTGCCACAGCATAAAATACGTCGGAGAATGGCGACGTATTTGCGGTTTTGAAAGACGAAGAGCACCGAATTGATGAGCGGGTGTGCGGCAACGACGCACATGCACAGCTGGCACGCATCTGGAATTTAACAGCATCCACAATACATGATCCATAATTCTGTGGATAAGAAAATTTAACAAACACAAAGGAAATTTGTTTTTCGTTCCGAGGTGGGAACCCCAATTCTCTGTTTTAGTCGACTCAAACAATAAGAGTAACCAGATTCGCTTATGCTATCTCCTTAGAAGAATATATTGTGAGTATTCCTGACATTGCAAAATATCTCTTTTTTTACTTACAATGAATATCACATTGGGTTAGTATGCCGAAGAAGATAACAGCAATTGGCAGAGCAATGGCGAAGAAGATTGAAAGTGCCTGAAATGACATATTATTATAACCAACATAATTATTATAGCAAAAGTCTCTGATTTTCTTTCTCTTCAAGCAAGAATTGTCAGACCCATGTTGTCCTTCTCTGGTTACAAACTTGTCAGATGAACGCACGATGAGCACAGTTTCATAGAGAAGGATACATATTAAACACAAAACAGATATGTTTTCGCTAAGAGGAGCGGGAGTCCTCAGATAAAAATGAACCTCAAATTTTGAGTGTTTAAACACGCTTTAGTGCTTAAGTGTTTAGAACACTCATTTTCAATATTATTACGAAATACTTAACACTGAAAAAATAAGTGTTTTAAAATACTCAAGCACTATTCAGGCTTATTTGTGGCTTATTTTTCTCTGAATCCTGAGAGGTTCAGGATTACGTAATGAGATCGACAAACCTGCATTGCGAGAACAGTAATGACGCGTCGATGGAATGCGATTTTTCCTGTGCTCATAATTCGCTGTTGCTGCTTGATGAGATGTACGGTATGGCCGAAGGCGATCGCCGTTACAACGGTAAAAACGAGAAGGATGACGGAGACCGTGGCCAGAAAGACGATCAGCATTGGATTCTCTGATGGCGAGTAAATCGAGAATTGTGTGAGGTCGAGGATCCAGGGCATCGCGGCGTAGTTCTGAAGGTCGTGATCATTGTTGGAACAGTCACGTTCATTGGTTATAAAGTCATGATCATTGTGAACAAGGTCATTGCCTAGAAAATCATGATTATTGCTTGCAAAGTTGTCTTAAATTATTGTCTTGAAAAAACTGCCATAAAGAAAAAGGCATAAAGTATTGCTAAAATACCTTTCTTGGAAATAGTGAGCTTACTTACAAATTAAGGACATATGATGTATTTCAAGCGCTGAGCTTAATCAGTGCCATCAAATAATATGCAAAAGAGAAATGGACGTGAAAAAAGCATCCGAACCTGGCTGACAACATATCGCTGTTGGTCGGGCGTTAGGCGGGCCAAATAAAATGTCACAAAACACGCGGTGACGCTGAGAAACCCAATGAAAACAACGGCAGCTCTCAGCGCACGGGCCGTTCCATCACGTGCGGAGTACACCTGGAGCGACAATATGGCTATTGTTAGGTTTTCATTCTCCTTTATAATTCTGATTTTGGTTTCGGTTATATACGAGTAAAATAAAAGTATAAGTAAAAAAACATATATGATATTTGAATAAGCCACTTGTTAAAAACTTATTTAGTTTTTAGATCAATATTTCAATTCATGAGAGCTTACGTAATAGTTATTCTCTATACTTGTTATAGTATCCTTTTTGCACTGTATAAAAGTATCATTAAAGACTGACCATTAACGCTTGATGCCGATTAATTATGCAGAGGTAGACAATTATGGCTAAGGCAGCAATCAACGACTCGTAAACAGCCTGCAAAGAAGTGTTTTTTGTTGTTGCTAACAATAAGATCACTTTTATTCTTTTCCAGTATTCAAACACTTACCATTTGTAAGTGATACGATACATTTACGCTCGGCCAACACAGAATGCCGACACAGTAACCGCCAACTACCGGAAACAGCGGCATCGGCACAAAGAGAAGGCCGCCCATCAGATCCGTCAATATGCAGACCGCCTGAAATTGTGATGTGGTTGTAATTGAAGAGGAATTCAATCTCAGCGCCCTCACATGTTCTGTACAAACATCCGCTGCAAAGCGGAGCAAGCTACATGTTTCAATTAATAACAATACTTTGGAATTAAGGAACGTAGCAGGCTATTTTAATCGCAACAATATTCGTATTTTACAATATGTTTGATATTGCAAAAAACCTTATATATGTACCTGTCCAGCGAAAATTAGAATCCTGTAGCCAATCTCGAAATACGGACTATGGTGCGCGATGAGGTAAAGTGTGAACATTCCAACAACAATTGAAATAAAGCTAAGCACGTGGAAGTATACCACGACAACAGTGTCGACTGTAGGGTTCAAGGTGAAGTTCAAAGACATGTGCCAGCATGCGAAATATGTATACCTTCTAGCTGAAAGCAGCACAAGTTGGAATTAGTTGAAACAACAATAAAGGTCATCGACTTGAGCAACGCTGAAAACGAAAGCACCACGATACGAAATAGCCATACGACTGATTCATTCTGTGGACACTGGCACTCTAGTCATGGAAGAAAAAGCCAGGTGCAATGTACAGACAGGTGCAATGCCATGCGCATTACAAGCTAATTATACGCCAGCCAGTTGTACTACTTGACCCATTCCTAGCTATGATTGCAAGTGACTTCCGCACAATAGGTTACAAGTCACCTAATTGATGGAAAACATGAAATGCGCTTCTCCAAAGCAAACTCTCGCTTCTTCCAGTCTACCGTATCACATTTGTTTACAAGCATCTATCGACAAAACAAACAATATCCATATTCAAAACTGAACTTGCACTCAACACTATGTGTGATAGGTTCGCGTTTGCTTTCGTTTCTTTGTTATACTTTGTGTATATGATCACTACTAACAATAAGACTTACCTAATACGTTATTGCTTTAAGACGATTCTCCTATGGCATTGAACATACTTTAAGGAGCCTCAAAATGGCGTTGTATGTCCGATCTGACTGATTCTCCTCGTGTAGGTCGCACTCGCAACCGAGCCTCGCATCGGTCTCCTACTTCCGCAAAAGAAAACAATCGACATGTACTTCTTGTTCTGTAGTATAAGCAGAATTGAGTTAACGAGCGGATGAGCCGCCAGCAAGCTCATACTGAGCACACAGGCATCTGAACGGAAGGCTCAGCCAGCGCAACCATAGATCATTATCCTTGCTAATTGGAAGTTGCAAGGAAACATCTGCTGTCGACATGAAGAAAATACTTACAATTAGAAAAATATTACTTTTTACATTAAAAAAACAAAAGGCATGTGTTTTGCTGTGCCCGTATATCAGAAGCATGTTTACTACGTTTTTGATAAGACGTACAGTGTAGATCGATCTCGGTTACAATTGTAGTGAAAATAATAGCCACCGGGATGGCAAGGAGCACGGAGATAGACAAAGCCTGCAATACAGTCACGATTATCACGTTGAGCAAAGAAAAAGTGTTTTGATTATCTCATTGTCAGGTTAATGATTATGCAGGTATCAACATCATAATCTCCAGCACTAATAAGTAGTCATGTCTTACGATAACAATATAAAGTTCCATATCAGATACTTTCATCAGATTATGCGTTCATCGGGAGATTAATCATACGGAAGGTGTCTTCTGTCCACTTACTTGTAGTCCCAATGAGAAAACAACGCGTCGATGAAAGGCGACTTTCCCGCTGCTCATGGATCCGTGCAGTCTGCCGATGATACGCACCGTATGCATGAACACAACACCGGTGATCGTCGAGAGGAGCGAAATGATCACGGTGACAACGACGAGGAAGACAACCATCATCGGGTTCACACTGATCGAGTAGATGGCGTACTTTGGCAGACTCATGATCCACAACATGTCCGGGTACTTCTGAACGGACTGATTATCTTGACAGTCGGGTGGAAAAAGTCATTGCCTCTAGAGCCTCACCTCTTCTGACAATGAAAAGAGTATGAGCATTGGGGGAATGAAGTAACTAATATTGTTGCTGTCAAACGCTTTATGATTCCAAACACACCTCCATGGATAAGATAAGCTGACAAGCAGAAAAGGTATACATGTCTTTTGTTCCGAGGTAGGAAACAATTAACCTTCCTGTCTTTGTGTTTATTATCTCACTTGACATTGTGATTGCCAGAGGATTCGACAATCTATCAGTCCTATGAGCAGATCTGGATCATTCATTCTCAAGAAACTTTCCATTCAGCAACTAAGGAATGGTTTGACTTAGCCTAATCAGTAACAACTGGCCGTACCTCGAGCATCACGCGTCTTTCTTGCTCCGGTGTGAGCTGTGCAAGGTAGAATATGAGTGCGCCAATCACGTTGCCCACGAACGCTAGAAACAAGCCAAGCACACGCATGCCCTTGGATAAACGGTATCGAGAAGTTATCTGAATAAGTCACAATGGCTAAGAAACAAGGAGGAGCGGTAAACGTTGCGCTTATTCTTATTGTTAGCACTCCGTTTACCTGACTGTTGTGCATCACTTTAACCCAAGCTGAATACTACATGTTCCACAACGGGTGAAAGTAACCAAGTTTTTGTTATGCCCGTATGGCAAGTAACACATTTTTTTTAATGATTATGCCAGTTTTTGGGACTCTCAAAGGAGGCCGGAAACCGTTATTCCTCGGAGGCAAAATCCACTATTTAATTCTATACTTGCCCCCCTCACAGAAGTTGCGGGTCTCTTATACACGCAGTTTTTCTACCACAAAACAACGGTTTCTGGCCTCCGAGTCTCATAAAACACTCAATTTGTATTTACTTCATAACATATGTAAATCTGCCAAGCATAACCTGTGCAAATCATGAATAACGTTGTCCCAGTAATGTGAAATGTGTGTTTACCATTTTTGAACAGAAATCACGAAACTTGAAAAGGTGACAATAAAAAAAAATTCGGAATACCAATAGTGCCTGATGACGATTTATTATGCACAGGTACACGATAATCGAGAGAGCAGAAGTCAAGAATATATGTAGCGTCTGAAACATTCATCGAAATGCAAATAAAAATCTTTCTTTCACGCTTCGCATACCAATATTTGTCATACACGTATTCGGTGAACAAGTGGAACACTTTTGAACTTTCACTTCAAAACTAGACTGTGTTAATACTAGAAAGCTTAAAATATTATATAAAACAAAATGTTAAATTTCGTTCAACTTTTATTCAGATTTTTTGTGCAGTCATTTGTTTTGTTTATTCTAGCTAGCATGTGTAATACTTTTAAAGCAATAAATTCAACATTAGATTTACAAACTTTAGGTGTCTTGCAAAAACTCACACGTGAGATACAAGACAAATTATCTTCAAACAAGTAAGTAAGCAATCCTGTAAGACATTTATAACTTTAATAGCCACAACAAAACGGCAGAAACAAATCAACAAACAACAACTGGCTGAAAAAAAAGATGAACCAACCTGGGTGAGCTTCTGGATAAGCACTGAATTTGCGGAAACGGCCGAATTCGAGTCCTTTGGGCACTCCAGAATCGACCTAGAAATCATAACATACAGAAAAAAACGTTATAATACGGGGTGATACTCATATCTTGCGGTTGATTCGCAGGGGTGCATTACACAGACAAGTAGTGACCCTACGTTCCCAAAAACGTCATTGTCCATGTGAATCATAATAGGTTCACAAACAGGTTCCAATGCTAAGGCATCCCAAAACGGAGTGATCACGGTATTGTTGATGTATGCTTATGGAATGATCACACCACCCTTCTACGCTACTATAATATTATATTCTTTTTGCTTTACTATAATACTTCTTAACAAATACTTGGACAGCTCCGAGCTGACAATGAGTGGGCACGGGGGAAGATTGAAGTCGTGGTTGCCTTATTCCTACCACTCACTGCCCTCGATACTATCTATCTTCTAGAATTATTATATTCTTATTTTAAGAACGTATTATTAGATTATCTGACTCCGTTCTGTACAAATAACCGACTGTCATTATATATTCAATTTTATAAGGGTATTCAAGTTTTCCACAATTCAGTACAGGCTCACAAGGTTGTCAAATGACATAGGATTGTGAAAAATTGGAATACTTTGGCAAATATGGGTAATTGGAAAGAAACCTAACAATAAGATACCATTGTAAATCAACAGTCGGATATTTGTACAGAACGGAGTCAGGTAAGCTAATAGTAATATGTGAGTACAAGCAAACAGTACCTGAGCAGAGTGTGCGGTACCTCTCCGTCTTCTTCCTCCAGTTCCACCACATACGCCATTCGTCCCTTGCCGAACAACTCATTTCGGACTGGGAACTCCGTATTGAACAGGATGCGGTTCAAATTACGCACCTGAATACTTTTCACACAAAAAAGAACGATTAAAGGAGGCCGGAAACCGTCATTTCATTCGCAAAAAAATGTGTTCATAACGAGTGTTTTACTAACCCGCCACTTTTGTGTTCAGGGAATGCACATAAGCAAGTTCCTCAGTAAACTGACGGTTTCCGGCCCCCTTTAAAGAAGAAAAATTGTATTACCGAATAAGTAAAATAAAGTTCTCATGAATAAAGGCCTGCGGGGATGATATCTACAATAATAGCATGAAGCCAAATTATGCGCATTCGTTTTGAGTTTCCGATATTTGTGCAAGATCTCACCATTATATTATCACTGGCTTTTTCGTTCACGAGCGGAGCGACACTCTCATGTGCATCGGCACCGGCCTGGAATGCAAAGGATGTGAAATTATTTTATAAAGAAATAAAGATTTTTAAAATAAAACTATCCTAGTGAACATAGAAGTAGAAAGTACGACCGAAATTCATAGGGGGGTGTCCAACATTTAAAGTTCTTTTACATTGGCTACATCACTGGTCAGGAGGTTTTAGGTATGTGCTATTCCCACTTTGCCTCTGAATCCAAGGGTTACCTCCCAATCTCCTTAACCAGTTCGACCAGAACATACCACTTTTTTCGCGTCTTTTTCACCTTCAAAAAATCTTACCCTATAAACTCATTGTTAGGCACACCAATCATACATTGTACTTTACTCTAAAAAACTCACTGTTAGGTATTTAAATCACTCATTGTTAGGTATTCCAATCATACATTGTCCTTTACCGTATAAACCCATTGTTAGGTATTCCAATCATACCTTGTACGTCTCCTCCAACTCGTCATCTTCGTCTTTTTCGCTCTTCCTCGCCTTGGCGATCTCGCTTCGCACTTTGTGTAGCAACGAATAGTCGAGACCCTTCACCAAGTGAGTGTGCTCCATGTCTCCTCCGAGATACTTTGACTCCTGTAATTATCTTGCTTTACAACTTATTACATATATATCTATATAAAGGCCTTCGATCAGCATATCGACTAACAAATACGCTGATAAAACTGACTATATAGCGACAGTCAGATATTTGTACAGAACGGAGTCAAGTATTCCAATAGTACACACATATCTATAAGTAAAAAATATATAAATAATACATATTCACTATAAACAAACACCTATAGAAAGTATATTGTCATATTATTTCTCATGTATGCAATACTACAGCTCCATGACTTCTGAATTTTAAAACACGTGGACTCCAGCAAGTAGTGTGTTTCACTGCATTTACGTAAAACAATATTGCCTAGTAAGACAATAAAAGCATGATCGTAATCAAGTTATTGCTAAAGTCTTCATATGGCATCTGCCCCGATAGTAAACTCCTCTGTTACCAGTAAGCTTTTCAATAATCTTTTACAATGAGGTCACGGGAAAAGGTCACAGGAAAGCCCACTGAAATCTGAGAGGGTTTACTACCGCTGGAGTGAACCATTTCACCATCAACTTGGCTTGCATGCTTCTCATCGACATACCCTCATTTTCTCCCGTTACAGATACTGACAATAAACCACGTTCAGTTCAAAAAATGAGGGTTTATAACACTGCAGCAGAAAACAGTGAATAAAACCCTCAAAATTGAGGGTTATTTTTTAAAAGTATTTCCCAACCTGGATGGTTTGTTTCCGTTTCTCAGCCGCATCCCACGCCGACCGTCTGTCACCGGGAACCGCCCGGTAGGCGGCCGCCAGTTGCGGATCACCGTCGGCATCCTGAAACGATTTCGATCAGATTTGAATATTTTTTTAAAACCAAAAACCCCATCAAAGTATTATTACTGGTATCTAGCAGTAGCATCTAAAAAAGGGGAAGCGGGTTGCAATTTCTTTGGCCACACCAAAAAACCTAGTGAAACGACTATCGTTAATTTGCTTGCCCCGTTTTACAAGTAAATGTAGGAAGTTATGTGAAACCAACGATAAGTCTTCATCCTTCTGCTAAACTTGCGGACCCCATCTCAACATGGGAATAACGCGAGGAAGAAGAACACTTCCCTTCTGCTAAACACGACTAACTTGGGAAAAACAAAAAAACAGTTCAAAAATAGGAAAATAGTCAAAATCCATACAGTGCCCTTCTTTCTTCGTTCATCGGCACGATCTCGATAGTTCTTGAGGATCTCCTTGAGATTCGCTTCATCTTCTTCGTCCTCTTCTTCTTGTGTCTTTGGCTTATCCTGCAAAACATAGTCAATATTTATATTTATGCAAACGGATCACGGTCAAAGAGTAAAAAGGTGGTATTACTTTTTTCCGGCGTCCACCCCAAAAGGTTTCAAATGCAAAATGAAGTAACCCCTACCTACATTTTCTTGGCTAATGGTGGAACCAATGTAACACACCCGAAAATGTTGGAAACCCCCTCATGAAACTTGGTCCGTGGGTACACCCCTCCGATTTTTGACCACTTCTCCGCCCTACTTTTTTTATTCTATGGGCACGTCAATGTATGATCACGGTACAATTGCGATAGGAACGAATTTGCCTTTCTTACTAGCACGATACTGTACAGAAGAAGAAAAAAAGATACGTTATCATAAGAGCAAAATAATACAGATCCCATTCTCACTATCTCGTTCCTTGCAATTTGAACAAGTACATTTTAAGGTAAAAACCGTACACCGTCAACAAAGTTATTGATAACGCAAGAACACCTCGTTTAAGTATACCTTAACATTAGATGCACCTCTGTTGGCAAAAACTCTAGACTATACTAGGCACTAGACTAGACTAGACTAGAAGTCCAGACATACCTTCTTCAACTTGCTGTGAGTATGTCCGGTGTGCTTCTTCTTGAACTTGTTATTGCTGTGCTGCTTGTGGGTGAACGAGTGAGTTGGAGCTGAAAACGTCAGTGAATAAAAAAGGAAGAAAGATTGTTCATCTTTTTAAACGTGTGAAGGTGTAATTAAGAAAAAAAACTAGCATAAAGTAAAGTAAAGTAAAGGCAACTGGCATAACCCCTTCTTCAATATTCCACCTGTCTTGTTAGCGCATTTGCCTTAAGACCAAATGCCTTGGATATATCAATAAAGATGTTACAGATGATAATCATTAAGCTAGCATAACTTTATGATCATGAAGACGAAGACAGGTAAATGTTTGCACATTAGAAAATACCTGGTTTAGAAGAAGAGGTCGTCGACTGTTGCGTGGTAGCACTGGGGACGATCGTCCGCTTCTGCGAAAGCAGTTTCCGGAAATCTTCATTCCGAAGATTTCTAAACATCAACAGTAATTAATTGTGGTAAAGGTAACGCTTCAGTGGGGTTCCTCAGCGGGGGTTCCTGATGTGCCAGGAACACACTGGAAAATTTAAGGCTGGTGGATCTCACCCGAACCCGGCACGATACCTTCGTGGTTAGACCACTACTACATAAACAGTAATTAATTGTGGTAAAATAAGTGCTCACAACATCCTAAGCATAGTGAAACTTCGGCCGGTTTCAGATTTTCATATTACTTTAGCAATACAAGTGAAACCTTTGTCATAATATGCAAATTAGGTACTGTAAACCGGCCGAAGCAACAAGTCGTTTGCTAACAATAAGAATGCACACAGCGTTTCATGATCACCGGTCCAACCCACCTCGTTTGCACACAAATACAAAGAAACCTTAAGAGTGAACAAACAAATATGCACATTTTCAACCAGATATCTAGGAATGGCTTTAAAAAATAAAAATAAAATAAGAAAATGACAAAACACATACCCGGTTTCCATCTTTCCAAGCGAGGAATCTGAGTGTGGACCCTGTAACAATAAAGCTTGTATTCAAAAAAACGCAGAAAAAAGGGGTTTACTGCTGGAAGTTAACCAAAACGACCGCAAACAAACTAAAAAGCAAGGAGCAAAGTTGAAATGCATAACACGGATGCGCATATTTTTGCAACCGCACGCGTACGCAACGCTACGGAACCATAGAGCAACATTAAGCAGCTCGGTCAATATTACAAACGCTTAATTTCTATATTTTCTTTAATTTGTTCGTTATTCAGCAATATTGTTTGTTTTTAAGGATTCTTGTTGATTAGAGGGATTCGTTGGGCAACGCAATATGCCGCGGTATCTCCCTGAGCCAGCCCAAAGGCAGATAAAGGAATTCTTCTCTCAAGAACTTCCTATCGAAGGTTCGTTTGTACATTTTTTCTGTTATTTTGCTGCAATAAGTTTTTAATTTCTACACTTTCAGTTTAATTTCAGTAAATGGCATTTTTCAGATTATTTGCGTGTTCGGGGAACAGAAATGGACTTCACTCCGTGTCCGAGAGTCCCGCTCGACTATGATCCGTTCGTACAATGCGTGGTTCGTTTTTTTCTCTTAAATTAATTTCAGGGTCTTCTTCCGTTTAGGGGGCGTGGTTTCCCGCACTGACTGGTCAGGCAGGGATGATCTGACCAGTCAGGACCATAGGCCACGCCCCCGCCCTCTAAACGGAAGAAGACCCCTATTTCAAAATGAATTTAAAACGAACTACATAAATATTCTTATTACCAGGCGTATAAGAGGTTCGAGAATAAAATGTTCGGAAAAAGTGGAGTTGAAAGTTTTCGTCATGTCTGCTGCACACTCTCTCATGGTCAGAGAAATTTCTCTGACCATGAGAGTGTACTACAGACATGACCAACATTTTCAAATGCACTTTTTTCCATCTAACTCAAATTTATGTCTTCGTTATTGAAGGGGGGAGGGAGCGGAAGCGTTTGTAACGTTGTGCAACCGATGTGCAAAGGGGAACGGTGAGTGTAATCACACCTCGCTCAGGGTAAAATCGAGTACCCCCCTTCCTAGCTAATGTGATTTGCAGACCTAATAGTGTACGGTAGGAATGGGCCGTTTTGGCACGTTGCCAATTCCTGCTACTTTATATTTCATCAAGTGGTTAAGTACTAAGAAATTAAGTTAGCCTCAAGTGACACGTGTGACATAAATAGAATATTAAAATACAAATGTAAAAGCCAAGAACTTAACAACTAATGTTTGGCGCCAAAAATTCAAAAGCCATTCAATCAATATTTTGCTGGCACGATACCAAAACCTCGATTTTACCCTCCCCTTTTGTATGGTCGGGTGTGTAATACGCTGTGGTATTCGCGCGTTGCGTTCGCGTCGCGGTTTTTCCCTCGATCCCTCTTCGTTTCAGGGTTGCGGCAAAGAGCTGGCCGGCTTTCTGACGTTCAACGAATCGTCGACGATGACGTGTATTCTGTCGTGCGGACACGTCACTTGTCCGGAGTGCGCGTACAAGTGGAGTACGGGTTTTTGTGTGTGTGGATTTTTGCTAGATTCAAGTAATCACTGATTCAGGGATTATACGATTCCTGATTCAGGGAACAAACGATTCCTGATGCAAGGGAAAAAATATTCCTGATTTTCTGACAACATATCGACGCCACACCGTAACTTCAGCCGGATCCGGTCCCCACTTATGTCCCTTGTTTTACGCTCCAAAAGGATATATTACCTCGCATATTTGAAATTGTTTAAATATTTCCATATGTGCATCTCCTATTTTTGCAAAATAACGACAAAACAAACCGTAATATTTGCAGAAACGCTTGCTCAACCCTCAGCGAAGAAGATTTCGTGTGTGCGATGTGGCGAGAAGGTGTTCGTGAAGATTCTTCCATCGTTCTATAATACCCTGGCACAGTACGTAGTTTGTTGAAGATAATGCAACTTCGTCTGTTATATATATATATTTTTTTTGATTTTCTGAGTTCTGACTCTATCCATGAGACCCGAGTTCGATCCCTGGTGATTACGTTCCTACCCAGCCAAGGCGTCATAAGCAAATGGTAGTGAGATTTCAATTTTAAGACTATCCGTATCAGAGGTGTGCGTTAAACTTTTCGTTATTAACGAATTTAACGAATTTAACGGGTTTTTTCGTTAAAAAGTCAGCCGTTAAATTTAACGAAAAAAAGAGAATTTAACGAAAGTTTTTTAACAGCGACGAAGCACTTGGTTGTTCAGCCGTA
>JACMIJ010000537.1:0-18135 GCA_014805365.1 Koerneria luziae
ACGACAACGCGCGACCGCAAACGGCGAAAGTGACCCAGAGAGAACTCGCGAGCTACGGGTGGCGGATTCTCCCTCATTCACCCTATAGTCCGGGCATTGCTCCTTCCGATTTCCATCTGCTCTCGGCCCTGCAGCGATTCCTCGATGGACAGAACTTCTCCGATGAGGGCCAAGTCAAGACGGGTCTCCGCGTATTATTCCGATTGCAATCCCCCGAGTTCTGGGCCAATGGCATCCACTCCCTCCCCGATCGCTAGCAGAAGGTGGTCAAAGCTGATAGCGAATACCACTAATGGTCATCCCAGGTTTCCGAGAAATAAAGCGAGTTGGAATGAAAATGTGAAAATACTACAAGACTTATGCACCAACCTAATATATTATTTGATATTTAGAAAGCGGGTGCTGAGTATTCGACAGATGTGAATAAGAGATGGCGTGAAGTGGAAGAGTTACAGAAGGCACTTCACGACGCGGAGAGGTACGCGGAAAGGGAAAGACGACTGTGACTGTGTCTTAGGTTGTTATCAGGCAGATTGGAAGAGTTGAACGCGTCTCGACGCGATGCTGCTGCGTATCAATCATCCGCGCGGCAACTACAGCAGGACAAGAGCGAAGTGCAGGTACCCCGCCCCCTCCTTCCTTTCTCATTGTCTATTTATTCCATTGTTGAACTATCACTGTAGCCAAAAGAGGACGCTTAAGAAGGTGTCAGAACCCGACGTTCGAGACTGAGAATATTGTGGGTGGCTATACTTGATATCAAGATAATCCCATAACTCCCGAATCCGCCAACTTGAAGTGACTGATTGTAAAGGGAGTACATCAACTTACCCTCCCAGGACTCTCCATAGGCGAAATGTCTTGAAAAGGGAGAACGTTGCCTTTTTTACCTTTACTTTTGGGAACACTGGGAAATTTAAGGCCGGTTGATCCCACCCGAACCCGGCCCTGTATCTTTATGGTTAAACCATTGCCATATTTTTCGATCCCGGAGGGATGACACCCCGGTGAGGCGAAAGATACGTTGGGGGTGGGGAGGTTCGAACCCGGGTTAGCGGAACGCGTTCATGTGGAGAGTAGGGCAGTATGCCACTACATCAATACTGGTAGATCGAAGATTGTTTTAAACCCCGGATATTGTGAATGACCGGGATGAATGTTCTTTTTGGGAAATGTTGCCAGCACTGGCTGTGTGGTGATGGGCGAAGAAGTCGGTTTGACATCGGGGTGATATGGACCCGCACAATGCTGCAATGGACAGCCATAGATGAGTAGACCGAGGAGATGCCGATAGAAGAGATCCTGGTGGAGGAGTGCCATCGACCACCCAAGAATCCTTCGGATTGCGGAGTGTTATGTTGTACATGCGATTTTCCAATCACGGAAACAAACGCGTTCTTTTTCCATTTGTTATAATACAATAATAATTCCTTTTGTTTAAGGCCCGACTTCGTTCGGTATACAAGGAGAAAGAACAATTGGAAGAGCAATTGAAGGAGGCGCGGAAGGAGGTCCATATGAAGGATATCCACATCAAACAGCTGACGGCCCATGGGAACACTGCTTCTTCCATCGAAGATGTGCACACACTCAATGGTACGCTTTCATTTTTGCCGACGAACAAATGTTTCGTTTAATTCTTATAATGACCTTTACATTTCCAAACTACTTTTGTAGAGTTTGTACGAATTGTGCATTTACAGACCAAGTGGAGTCATTGCGAGCTCAATGTGTGGATCTGTCTGAACAATTGCAATTGTCGAAGAGGGAAACAGAAGAAGCTAACGAGCGATTCAATCTGTACGGGAAACAACTCAATGAGAGCTATTCCAAACTATCGCTTGAGGTAACCCAACCCAGATTTCAAATGTTATTATTATGTCGATTTTGCTTCCTATTTACCTTTTACAATTAGCACTGTTTCTTTCTTGTTGGATGTAGTCTTACACTATGATTGGGCCCAGCGCAGCCGGTCATCGAAGCGGGCCTTCTCTCTTTGTGTCACACATTGCGCGGTCGTTGTTTTCGTTCGTGTACCGACCTTCTCGTCTTTTTCTAAGTATTTCGGGAAACTTCAACAGGAATTTACCTTATTTCGGAGCGATCGATAATTTGAATCGAAGATTAGATGTAGCCGAACAACATCTGGCCCCACGTGCCACGAGAGACGAGCACCGCTCCATCTAGTTTCGTCGTTTGATTTTCTAGAGAAAGAAGAAGAGACGAAAATGCTGATCACGAGATGTCCAAATACTATTCGCTATAATTGACCACGACATGAACTGGACGAGTCGACTTGTCTCGATCCGTCGCCTTCCACTGACTCGACGGAGTTCGTCCATCCCTCCTCGTCTGCCGTTTGTCCTCCCCTGTCGGTGTTGATGGCGTCTCACCAGAAACGAGCTCCACTCTATCAGTTGGTCGGGTGTTCCATTCGAAAGGAGTCATTCGGGAAGAGCAACAACTGGAGAGGAAGCCGCAAACGGAAACCTATGACAGCAAGACGAAGAAGAAGAAGAAGAAGATAATGGCGGTGCGAAATCTTTTCCCTAAAGAGTCGCGTATTGTTTGGCAAGGAGAAAATGTTTATTCATCATCGTTTTATCTCACATTTACTGGTTTAAATCCATACAGTTGAGCCAAATCAGGAAAGAACTTGGCGACTGTTGCATTGCTGTGCATTTGTCCACATCAAAGTCTTCTCCCAATTGGCCTTGATTTGAGAGAATCTTATTTTACTTGTAAGTCTTCATTATAGTTCGACCAAGTCTCCGCTGCGAATTTCAATGCGAATTCACGTGTCGCACAACTGGAGAGCGAACTGGAATTGACGAAGGGCGAAGTGGAGAGACTGAGGAGGACACAACTGGGAGAGCAACCCACTCAAATCGGGTATCTTGCACAAATCTCATTTTACGCTTACGCATCTCTTTTTTTACTTTTAAAAAATTTATAAGCAATATTTCGGCTTTCATTTTCATTTGTGTTTTTTCGGAATTAACTTAACTCAGCTATTGCTTTAGAGCATCGGAAGAAGATATTCTGAGACGAATCGACGAGGAAGTGAGAAGAGTCAGCGACTCGTTCGAGAAGAGAATCACATACGATGCTGAACTGCATGCCAATGAACTAGACGCCAAGGTACTCATCCATCCCCTTCCCCCTACTCACAATCATCTTTCTGCTTCCTATTGTGTAATATTTGCTGCCCAGCCCATGTTCATTATTACTCTCTCATATTGTATGATGATTGTCTGTTGTTGAGGAGAAGGAGATCATATCGCGTGAACAGGAGTTGGGCGAACTCCGTCTGAAGGTGTCGGTGTTGGAAGAGCGACAGGCCGAACGAGATTCGCAATCGACGGATCTCTCTTCCGTCCTCACCGAATTGCAGAACGAGAAGGTCTTCTACTTATTCTTTATTGAATTTAATTTTTCAATTGAAAAAGTTTTGCATGCTACATTATGTTGTTTTTATTATTACACAGCTTATGTAGGCTAGTTATAAGGTGCAATATACTTCGATTATTTTATGAATAATTGTAAGAGCAAGACGTTGCACTTATAGGCAGCCGTATCGCGTGCCGTTGCACAGAACAAGGAGTTGAAGGAGCAGCTGATCGATCTGGAGGACAGACTCGTCGCCCTCACCAACGAGAAACTAAACAGTGAATTGGCCAGACAAGCAGTCGAACATCAACTGAATGTACTCACCTGTCAGGTTAGATTCCTCTGTGGATAACAGCCATGTGAAGGACGAAGAGGACGGCGGGGACAGTCGACGGCTCCTCGAGGAACAACTCGCGGAGACCACGAGGCAGCTGAACGAAGTCCGCGCCGATCTGAGGAGGAGTCACACACAGAACGAGGAGATGAACAGGATCATGCGACAGAATGCGGAGGACGAGAATCAGAACACCATCCACGTCGAACTCGAACAGGCTGTCTGTCACATATCCTCCCCTTTCCATCATTCAATTGAGATACATTTCCATCTTAACTGAATGATGATGTTGTAGGTGAATCGTGTTCACGTGTTGGCACAGGAGAACGAACAGTTGCGTGAGGAGTTGAGTCGGAGGCCGCCCGCTGTTCTCCCTCTCCCAGATGCAACTGGCGAGCGGACGTCTCGAGAGGTTGCCGTTTTATTCTTCTTACGAAAAGCTGTATAAATAATGTTTGAAAAAGTATAATATTTTCAGGAGATGACTTTCCTCACTTTGGAGAACGAGAAACTGGCCATTGAACTGCAGAGAGCAACCGATGAGAAGAATCGCGTAGCGGAAAAGATTCATGTCAGTTTTTTCAGTATGTTCTCCCACCGAGTGACCACAAGCTCCGCCCACTTTGTATACTCTAGTGTTTTGAATGTCCGTCAGATGCGATGATATTTTGGGAATATGTTGGATATATATCTAACATTGAATGACTACAATTAAAAAAACAGCTGCTTTTGAGAAAGTAATATTTAAGTTCTAATGGTATTAAGATTCGAAAGAACTGTGTGAACCCATTGAGAAACTTATACTTCTAAAAAGCATATAGTTTTCCCCTGCACATATGTTACTTGTTCTAAGAAATCATGTTTTGTATGTTCAAAAAATTTCAAGAAACTATGCTTTTTGGTCCGTATTTTTTTAAAACTTTTTTAAAGTTTTTTTACACTCATATGAGTAATCAGCTGCTTTTTTTCTTGTATGAGACCTGTAGAAATTGCGGAACACTGCGTTTGTCACTATTTTTTTTGCTAATCTTACTATTACTACGAAGTGTTTGTTTCATCTTACCGATAGCTTTGCCGATCTCTTCATTTTTTCTCTTCAGACGCTCGAATCACAAGTCCGCCGATTGGAAGAACAACACATCGTGCACGAGGTGATCGAACAACGGAAGAGTCCATCGGTAAGAGAAAGTGATACGGTAGAGACTAAACAGGAGAAGTACGAAGGAGCAGCTGATGCAGAATGGGTCAGACGGGAACTGGAAGAGAAGGTTAAACAACTTATTGGACGAGTAGCAAATCTTGAGGTACTCCCTTATCACACATTTTGGTTTATGCCTTTCTTGGTTTCTATGAAATCAGACCTCCATAACCCGTTTTATTTTCCAAAATCTGGGTTGATGTTGCACAAATCGGAAACTCTGTTTTTGTTTTTTGAGGATCTGAAGAGTCGTCTGGAGCATGTGAATGTGCAGCTGCAATTGGAGAATGAGACCATTGCCGACCATGTTGTTCTCTATCAACACCAGAGGAGACTCATCAGGGAACGACTAAAGATCAAAGACCAACAGGTAAACATCCCCACTTCTCTTCCATTGTATGTCTGTTATATTCAAAAGGCTTTTGTACTTATCACAGCAATAAAGTACGAAGTCTGGCTACCCTCAAAACCCTTAATTTGAATGTATTCTGGGTCCTTTCACGATGTAGTTACTAGCACAAGAATATGGTATCCTGTGTTCATGAATAGACGGAGAACTAAGCTGAGCTCGGTGTATGGATGATGGCATATTCCGAGTGGCAGTATACTGCTGGAAGGGCTGTTCAATTCACCCACTGTCACTCTCCTCTTCCACTAACAGATCTCTCCTCATTCAGTTGGCGGCCGCGGAAGAAGAGAGGATTCGAGTGTCGAAACGATGCGAGGAAATGACCAACGTCCTCCAACACATTCTTGGCCAAGAAAGGGTCGGTTCTCCCTTCCTATCTATCAACCCTTTTCTATAGTCAGGTCGTTATGGAGTCCTTCCAGGTTGCTGCAGTGGGAGACCGTTCCCCACGTTCCCGTTCGTTGTCCCAAGTGAACGAGGAAGAAGGGGGAGAGGAATTGGTCATCGACGAAGAGACTCCATTCGAACCCGTCCAGAAGGATGTCGCCGTCCAACGTATCATGGATATTCTTGCCGATCTGAGGGTGAGTTCCTACACTCTAGTTTGATCCCTTCCCATATCAGAGTGCGCCAACCCTCTATGATGGCAACGTGATGAAGTGTACGCAGTGTGTTGGAGAGACGCTCGTTGTGTAGGATGGTCACTGTGGGGACCACCCAAGGGGTATTCCCATTTATGCGAACGTGTAAGATTACTTGAAAATTGTTCACGATGAGCTACCGTTAAAATGGCTTGAATTGCAGAATAGTTCTCATTATGATTTGAGATGAAGCTTGTTCAAGTTGCTCTTACACGTTTGCGTTGCGTTTTAGGAGACCCTCTGAAGTAGTCGATGTTTTTGTTTCCAAAGTGACCCCTAGCATGTTTCCGGGTGGTGCATCTCTTGTACATGTCTATGCCCAGTCATTTCATTTCCGGTTTTCCTCAATCTATTTATTGATACATATACTATAATACTATGTATAATTTATAGTGCGCCGCACTGCTTTCATCTAATAACTGTTATATATATTTTATATATATATATATATAATATATGAGATACTTGAAGTGTTATAGGAGATAATCATAATTTATTATGAGTGTGATCGGATAGTTATTTCTATTGTAATAAGTGGTTGAGGTTTTTGTTGTGCATGGATAAAAGGGATTGTGATTGCATAGCGTGTCTCCAGATCGACAAGTCAGTGTCTTGCATGTATATGATGGTCGGAATGAGTGTTCTATGATCAGGATGACGGCTTGTGGTGGATTGTCGTTCTGGGAGAGGTTGGTGTTCTATGGGTTGTGTGGATTCGCTGCAGAGGTTTGTTATCTTATTGCTCGAGTTCTCCATTTATGGCTGGTAGTTGCAGTTATTCTTTCAGATCTGTTTCACTGCTACATGGGATGCGATTGAAAATGGGAATCGTAAGCTGATCGGAGTGACGAGTATGTACGTCTTCGTCATCTACGGATTCACTATCATGGTCATTGAGTGGATGCACTTCAGGCTAAAGGTTACTTCAATTCACTTGATGTTATGCATTTTCTCTGAGTTTCATATTCGTATGTTTCAAATTTTGCAAGATTATCGTGACATGTTCTTGGAAACATAGCTGGAGGCCTGTGCTATGAGTGACATAATAACATATAGTATGGGTCAAATTTATGGCAACCACCACACATTGACGAAACACTAATTGTAAGAAGTATTGTCTTTACCTAAATTACCTTTACCTTTACCTAAATACTAAATTAGCTGGCTATGTAGCGAATATTACCAACAATATGCTGAGGGGTATTTTTAATCATGATTAAGAAATATATGAAATTTTTTTATTTTTAGAACCATAAGTGCGTTGCACCAAGGTAGTGCTTTATTATTACGTAAGAATGTATGCTTAACTGTAGAGAAGTCCCCCTTCGTGCTCCATCTAGCCAGCAGTAGGCTGGTGAAATATTAGCCCCCAATGTACTTTTTTAAACAATGAGAAACTGCATTGGTGAAAGGTAGACTTATAATTTGATGTTGAAATTAGAGCTATTATATTATAATACGTTCGCTTATCTCCTACCACGCAGTGTCTCGCAACGTTCACGTCACAAATCTCCGTTTAAATGCCGCGCCCAACAGTATTTTTATGATTCTTTATGATGATTTTTCTAGGGTTACTGTGTATTTGAAATTGAGAATCTGCGGTGTCGAAGTATGCTTGGAAAGCATCTTCAGCAGTCATAATTATGTTATTGAGGACGTTGTTTCCCTGCCGTTGCGCGCCGTGTTATACGTGATCGTGGCATATTCACTGGAGTTCACTTCGGGTCTCACACTGAAGCAGGTATGATTATGATTGCAACTAGAATGAAAGCATTTCTGTCTGTCATCTTATCAATGATCGTGATAACGTCTGATCATTGATATGTCCAAACTAGAAAGAGCAAGTTGAAGTGTCAAGAATGCCTTGAGTACCTGGGAGGTAGCTGGTATATCAATACCGTACTGGTTATCCCATATTGGTATTGTTGCAGATTGGAGCCTGTCCATGGGACTACGCATCGTACTTCCAGAATCATTTCATGGGGATTGTGACTGCGGAATACATTCCTGTGTGGTATTTGGCTGTCGTGTTTGCAGAACAATATGTTATCCGAACGGCCCTCACTCTCCGATGGACTGAAATCAACTTCTGATTTCAATCATTCTTTCTTTTTCTTGCTGCTGATATTTGTTGACTAATTCTTTAAGCATTAGATTGGAAATTTATATAGGCCAAAATGTGTTTTCTGTCTCTTCATGAAGCGTGTACATTCCTTACTATGCGGTGATTCTATGTGTCAAATGTTGTTTCTATTCTAGTCATAATGTTCTCTCCACTTGTATAAATGATCTTTTTTCCTTCTGTGAGTTTCATATGTAATGGGTTGCTGAAGATTCCCGATGTCAAGATACATGAAGGGCTGATTTGTTTTATCACTATGATCTTGTGCTATGAAACGTTAGCCTGATGTTCCTTTTTGTGAATTTTTCCGGCTGCAACTAGCTTACATTTTGATGAATCAAACCATGCTTAAAATGACACTACCTGTTCCCACTTGTCTGATGCGGTTGAGTTGTCACAAATCCGCACTGTATGCACACTGTGGAAACAGCGCGGGCTCCGAGGCTGAATTTTTTAAACAATGATGCTTTCGCCGCTCGGATTGACATTGTCCAATTCACCCATTTGCCTATAGAGGGCTCTATGATGCTGAACGAACTAAGACAGGCCAGTCACGCAGCCGATCTCAACATGGACCGCCAAGAGATGATCAGCCACACTCGACCCTCCTCATCCGCTCGCTCCTTACGGACATAGTCTACCTCGGCCAGAGTCTCCTTCGACCGGAACCCCGCCATCGAGATCGGCCGCCGGATCAGCGTGGTTTTATTTTCAACCGGTTCCACGTGTTCTTCATAAAGAAGTCAATCGGAGTCGACTTTAAGTGCACCTCATACACAGGGTCAGCCATGTTATACGTAGGCGAGACCTGTGTGCTCAGAATGAACGACGACGGTTGTTCATGGAGAGGAAGTGGCAATGAGCGGGGAAGACGAGTCTGACACAGCCGTGGTCGGCCGAAGACAAGATCGAGATACGAGTTCACAGAGTTTAGCTAACATTACTGCGTTGTTCTGTCGTTGATGTGGTTCTATGGAAGAGTGCTATCAATCTCTGAAGGGTCTTTATGAATGCGAAAGAGATGTTCTTCTGTTTATGATTCGGATTCAGATGCGCATCCAATGCAACGTGGTGGACATGCTCCGATCGGCGTCGGGTGCTCCACAGAGACCGTCGAAGGGATTCGTGTCTCTCGGCACATTGAAGAAGGACAAGCAACAGATCGTTGTTCTCGATATCACCATGGAGAAAGGAGTATGTGGGTCACTACTTAATAGAGTAGGAAAATCGACTAACGACACTTTATTCGACATTTGATAGTCGAATGGAGAGAGTCAAGAGAGTGCATATAAGCTGAATCGGTGAAATGGTCGAATGAGCTCGTTCGGTTGTCGTTGAATGCGCGTCTTTCAATCGACTATTATAGTCGTTTCAGTTTAAAATACTATTTGCTCATTCATCAATTTCACCGATTCAGCTTATGCTCATTTAGAGGGAAATTGATTGAAACGTCGATTACCGAAAAGCGTCGTATTTCCAACTGTACTATGATACTTTCTATAGAGTGATCATCATCTCATTTGGCCGCTAGCATGATAATTTATCAGAAAAAACCCAAAAACAGATGGGGCTACGTTCGATTACCAGGAAAGTGGGCGGAGTCGAACTATTTTCTATGATAAGCAGGACATCACATTTTTGTATGGAATGACAAGATAAACCAAAAATAAGCAACATTATATCGGAACATCTTCTGTGGATGTATAGCAATAATGTTACACTACGTTTGTTACCAAATTCGACAGTTGGCAAATAGCTTGCGGTCCTGGTCCTCTACTCAGAGCAACATAAGGTCACTTAGCGAAGTTATGGAAATCATTTCAGAAGAAGTCTTCGTACAAATTGGATGGATCTGCTGTCATCGATTCGGTGATCGATCGATTCTGTGAACAGGGAAAATTAACCGTCAATATGAGACAACCAGCACGCTCCATTCTCATATCAAATGTAGGCTCCTAGTTATTTCTGATGGCGTACACGCTTTTACGTACTGGAATGCCCTTTTGACACCCATTTGTAAATGCGTTAAACATGGGTTACGCATTTCGAAAATTTGTAACTAACTATCTGCGCCGTTTATGAGTTTGTTGATCTGTATGCTGTGGTACTCCTAGGAAAGGTTCTTCCAAATAGAAGCCTCACAAACACAAATATCTAAAGGCAGAATACATTATATAATATTAGGTTGGCGAGAAAGTCTTGCACTTTTCTGACTTTTTTGTTTCTGTAGCAAGTATACTCGGGGTTCAGATATAACAACGTATGGTGATGATTAGTACAGGCGATGCCTGTGTTATTTCCCTGAGCTCAGTTTTCTGGCTCGCCTAGAAACATAGGCAGGCTTCTTTAAGTGAACCCTACTTTTTTTCTCGAAAAACACTTATATTAATCTCAAATGAAAACGAAGTGCGGTATTATCGGTGTTGTGCTTGTATCTGATGGACAACTCAATTACCAACACCATACCATGTTTACAGCTCATTTAAATTAAAACCAGGAACGGGAGATCTTGCCAAAGTTTTCACACCTTAACTATGGGACGACTTCTGAAAAATCACATTTTTGGCTCTGTTTCAGTATAGACTTTGCCAATCCTTGAGATATTTTAGTATATTGGTACATTGGGTGGATGGAATGTATGAGAACAGTTTTGGCTGAAAACGTTGCGATATGAAAATTTTTATTTTTTGACATATTTGAAACGCGTCCGTTCCAACTTGCTTTTCAATCGCTCTATAACTGGGGCGTTATGTAGACCTTTGCACAATCCAACCAACCATGGCATTTTTATAAACTAATCTCATGTCGTTTTCATTTTGGGCCAGCTTAAGTGATCTACCCTGAAAAAGTTGACCATCTTTTACGACGCAGCCTGTAGCCCATTTCTGCGGAAGAACAACCACACCTTGGGTACAGGGCAAGCATCGCTTGTGTTGTTATAGTTCATGTTTAATTATAATAGGAAGCTGCAAGGAAAAGCTGCAGAAACAAAAAAGTAAAAAAGTGCAAGACTTTCAAGCCAACCTAATAGGTGCAAAATTGATTTGCCTAACTCTGTAAAGCGATATGAAACGCGCATTCGATACTTCACAACGATGATTCATTTTGTCTTTGCTTCATTTCCAAGTGTCATCCGGCCTACATACTTGTAATCAGAGCTGGCAGAGAAGAACTGTGTTAGATAAAAAGTTTTAATCCGGTTGTAGAAGTACCGTATTCAGGCAAAGCCACCGGTGCTGAGGAACTTCTGCAATCAGCTGCGAATGATGTTGAAGGGAGATCTATCGGCCCTAACCGAGATCACTAATGTGGGTTGCGTTTTAACGATATTTGTGTTTTCGATATCTTTAGCACCTTTATTATTATATATAGGCAGCTATGTGTGTTTTGTTAAGGTGAAGAAATCGGATTTCAACACAGGTGCAAAGGAGTTGAGAATAGTGGAGAGAGAGCACTATCCTTCCACTTCACAGGGATTCCCGTCCTCACTCGTCAAGATGACGTTGTCTGGCATCGGTTCGTGTCTTTTCCTTTTATGATTATCCTTCACACAAGGCGTCTTCAGTCGGGATATGGTAGCGAGAAGTGTTTTAGCAGCTAATATTGAAGGTGATTGATCAGTTGAAGAAAAAACTGAAATACCCAAAGTACTCGTAAATACAAAGACTATTGATCTTAGAATAAGAGTGATATACTTGTTCCATATTCAAACAAATCCCGTCATTTTCTTGTATTTGTTTCCAAAATTATGATTTACGTTTAACAATAGTGCATTTGAAAGTACGCATTTGAAAAGAACCAGGAACAGGAATCAGTTGCTGGCACATCAGGAACTGATACGACCTCTGATTACGGGATAAGCTCTACTTGAAAAGAAATAGCGGGTCTCGTTTTGTTTATGTTCGGACTAAGTTTTGGTCGTCGTTAGTTCACAAAAGTATCTTATTTTTAAAAAAAAGATTTTCTTCGATTTATGAGCACCTTGGGTTTTTAAGTCTTTTTCTTTATCTGGATAATGTTGAAGACAAATGAAGAGTTTGTAACGCTGTGCTTTCCCAGGTGGAGTTGTATTGTCCCCTCAGGTCTCCGTCGAGTGGACGGTCGTTGGTTCGCGTGTCAGTCCCTGACCTCCCTTGATCTCTCCCATAACATGTTGGGGAAGTCGCCTGATCTGGAGAAACTTCGCTTGGTGGGCCGATTGGTGAATCTCGAATGTCTCTCTCTCGCAGACAATCAACTCACGGAGATTCCGGTACGACCATTAGTTATTTCCTTTTTTAGTTTCTATTTTTTGCTTTGCCTGTTTCATGGTGGCGAATGTATCCTGCTTCTTTTACCATTATCAACACGTTTCCACAATTTTTAGAACGAGTTGAGCCTCTAGTGTAAAACACCAGAAACGGGGTACCTATTCAAAATGTCCCCCTTCAATGGGTTTCTTCCAATCTGATGGTCTCCGGTCCTTTCGTCTTGACGTGTCGATGCCTTCAGATGGCGGTGGCGACTTCTCTCCCACAGTCTCTTCGCTCACTTGATCTCAGTTACAACAAATTGGAGAGGATTCTTCCTTGTATTTACGATCTTGCACTTCTCAACACTATAAACATATCGAACAATCATTTGAAGTATCTCTCTGACAAGGTTTCTTTTTCTTTCCTTTACTTCGTTTGCATGATCTTTGTTCTAAAGATGTATCCTCCTTTAGTTGATCGATCTGCCTCATATGAACATCTTCGCAAGTCACAATCGATTGGAATGTGTACCGTATCTTGTGTCAGCTGTTAGAGAGAAGGTACGAGTGCTAATGAGAAATGTTTTCATTTTAGTTCGTGGTACAGATCATTCTAATGGTAAAGTATGATTTAGTGTCAACTGTCGGGTAATCCGCTGTCGCGTGCCGTTTCGTGTCCGCGTCGCGTGCGTGATCCGCCTTCGTTATTCTCCCTCTGCTCGGCATATCTGTTCAGGTATATCTTTTCAGGCTGTTCAGGCATGTCTTTCCACAACATTCATTGTATCCTAAGGCGAAGAAAAGAATGACCGTATTCCTTTTTGCAGACTGGGAGACGTGGCTGTCATTCGAGAAACGAATCCCTCGTTCTTCGATGTCCAAATCCTCCCTGTTATCGCCAAATGTGTCTTCTGCAAGAACATGTTTCCACGTCATATTCTTCGTGAGTTCTGCAGGTGGGTACGGTATTTGTGTGGAATACAGTATACACTTTGCAATAAGGGACGTCATCGTTCCGGTTTGCAATGTTTTGCAAGTGTCACGCCAAGGAGGGCGACGTTCCTTCTGCTCGTTTCGAAGTTTCCTTTCCTTCAGACACCTTCCATCGAGTGAATTTGCATTGGAGAGCGACTTCGGAGTGCGTTATCCGACGGAGATTGTGTGCTGTGGGCGGTGCTTCCGACTGTACAACCGATGATCTCCTTATTTATTCTTTTATGCATGTAAATACTGTTTTGATGATGTGTACGACGCAATAAAGTGTTCGTGTCCAGCAGTGTACTGCCAAATCCGTTCTATTCGTGTCACTATATCTTGGAAGATTATTTCTTTTCGAAAACATTAGTCCTGCTTTACTCGATTCTTAAGTATCTCAGAAAAGGGCAATAACACAATTGAAACTCACTTACTTGCACAACTGTGAAACCAACAAGAAGTCAAATGGCAATCCATTGTTTTTCAATTGTCTTGCTCTTGATGACACATATCTAAAGTCAAACTGGTTTCCAATTGTTTTGTTGAAACACAGTTGTATTACGGCTATCTGAATTTTATCAATTATTTCACAGCACCAAAAATGATTTTCAGTTTATTTTTCGTTGGAAAGCAGTTGTGTTGGTTTTGTCTAATTGTAAGATGATAAGTTTGGTAATTAACTTTACACGTGTGTTGGTCTTTGAATTTTGAGCTGCTCAGATAAAATGGAGGATGAAGAGAGTCTTCACTCGATGTGGAAGAAAAGAGTCAAACAAGCCAAAGAACTTGAGAAGACGGTCGCCACCCTCAAAGTTGACGGGGCCAAGAAAATGGCCAATAGAATTGCATCGGAAATACGATTCTTGCTCAAGGTATTATCAGGCGGAAAGTGCTCATGTCTGCTGCACACTATCTCATAGAGAGTGCACCGCAGAAATGACGACTGTTTACAAATTCACTTTTCCCTTACTTTTTCCTTTTTATATGTGTCTTATGTGTGTAAAACTTCCCGTGTTTGACGATGTTTTAGTAAAATTTTGCGAAAGTGTAAGACATCCCCAAATAATGCAAGCTTGCTTAAAACTGATTATCCAGTAACTGAAATTCGTTTAATGTAGCATCATTGATACAAAAGGTCTTATTGACACCCGGACACTTTTGACAACGCAAATGAATTATGAGTGTGAGCGTACGGAAAATTTGCTCCTTGGGGTAGTTTTGATGCTTATTTAAAGAACATAGCAAGGCGTGAAACTATCTCCCTACGTTTTATGGAACTAAAGAAAGAGATGGAGACCAAGTTGCCAATAAGATCGACACTCGATGGTAGAACCCATAGGTGTAGTAGGTTTGATATGAGTGGTATCTAAAGGATACGACAGACTGTTTGGGAAGTCTCCTCCCGACAGCCAGCTGCATGAGGACAGGAAACGATAGTGAGGTTCTCCTTTCTAGGTGGAACATTCTGTGGAAAAGGCATTTGTGGATGCATCGAACATCGGCCATCTGGCTGATATCGTCTCCGCCATCCATCGACATCCGACCACTTCCATTCTCTGCACATTCTCCATTCCGATGGCCAATGAGTGTGTTACTGTATCTTGAACTGAATACAAGACAGGAATGACAAGGTGGAAGCAGTGTTGGGATCTGTGCTTTCTGTGCTAATGACGGTTATTTCAGTGTGGTCAAACACACGGTGGATTTGGTGTCGTCGGATGGCGGTGTGTGGGTATGTTGCCTACTTCATGAGCTTATCCCCATCATCTCAGGTGAAAGTATTGTCCAGATCTTGTCGTGGACTGGCATTGGATTGGCTGACGGGAATGCAACGCAGTGTTGTCCAACAGGCAAACACCTACCTTGAAGTAAGTATTATAGAATATATAATTCAAAATGTAAGTATGGCGCAACTTGCGGGGTGCCGACATGCTTGCAAAAATGCAAAATTGTCCATTTACAGCGCATTTTTGGATTCTTCGAGGTCTAAGGTCGGCGCCTATGCAAATTCAGGCCTATGACAATAGACTAACGTATAGACAGAATATTGTGAATGCTAGCCATATTTTGAGATGGCGTCGTACTTCCCACACAACTTCCAACCACCGGAGATTCTGTTCGACTTCGTACACGGTGTGCCAGACAAGGTGGCGACGAAGCTGCGGAAGATGGGAGTTCGAGTTGTCGGAGTCGAGGTTCGAGTCCTCTTCATTCACAGCATATACTCTTCATTCTCTTCTCTATTTACAACCAAAGATAATTGTTCTACTGGTTCCCTCACAGATCCCCCTGGATTCGTTGTGTAATGCACCCGAAGATTTGGTGGATGATCTGATGGAGATGGAATATGGCACGGATTGTCCAATAGGACGGACTCTCTCCGAGGCTCCGCCCATCAATCTCGATGTGTCTACCGTATTCGTACTCATATCCAATCTCACTCACCCCGACGGGACAAAGCATAAGTATGATGTTTAAAGATACTACTATTTTTCCAAAATAAGAACCTTTAAAAACAGGGCTAGACAAAGTGGGCGGAGCTTGGCAATGTATGTAAAGTGTTATTCAGGTTCAATTCTCGGTTGCTAACCGAACAGGCGAAGATGGAGGAGGCGATCCCCGCGAGGACAGATCTCCTCGACAAGATCCACAGACGGCAATGGATCATGTGCAGAACAGCCAAGGAGGCCGTGGATGCCATTGTGGCAACTGTCGGGGGAAACACCGAAAAGGTACTGTGGAATGTGATATCGCCATAGTGTGCTCATGTATAATAGCACTTCTTCGTAATGACATACTGTAGGGGAACAAAAGGTCGACTGTCACACGATGGATCACGTGCAATATCTCTTATCGACTACCGTATCTAATGGTAGTTTGCAGAGACGCTGGTCGGAGTTATTACCGTTGATTCGTGTTGTGGATGACGTGATCTCCCCTCGGGCGATGGAATTGGCGGATACGGGGAAAGTGAATGAGAGGGCACAGGCGATATTCGGGACGGGGGACGCCCTTATGGCCATCACCGCCACTGCCAACAAGCACTTTGTACAATCCGCTTTCCATCAGGTATCATGTCTCAGGCACTCGATATCTGACAATGCCCATTCGGCTTTTCTGCGCTCACAAGAATAGATACAAGTTTTTACGTTGTAAGATTAGTTAGTTTGAACGACATCCCAGCAACCAGCTGTTCGTGGATAATCTTTGCTGGGACTAATGATAAAGGTTGATTAACAAATGATTCTGAGTGATGTGGATCATTCTCACAATCACGTTTTCTTTGTGAGTCAGAGTAGAGCCATTGTATAATGAACAAAGACACATAGCTTGTGTTCGGATTGTCATCAAACTCTCGTTGTCATCCAACTTTGATTGAAAGGTTCTTCGAATCATGTGTAATTATGCATATATTTAGCACACTGAATATAGTACAGGACGAAACCTTTCAGGGTGTCAAATTCGCGGTGTTGATCCACGAATCACGCGCATTGAGTGAACAGAAGGAACTTCCTCTTGAATCCAAATCTCTTTTTTCATAATCGGGTATCTCTTTATATCAGAGCTTAGGGAACAAAAATGATTGTCGTAAAGGTTTCTTTCCGCGCATTTGGCCAAATGACCAAGTGTAACGACATACTTTGCCTGACCAAAGTTGCAAAATCTGCTTTTACCATTGGGTCACCATTTTGCTCATGCTCTTGTAAACATGTTAAGCTGTTTTGTTTATTTTTTATTGTTTCAAGCCAATCATCACGCAACAAGTGGACCAATGGCGTCCTTATTTGGTCATTGTCCAAAAGGAAACAAGCCGTTTTAGCCACCACCATTTCCGAACAGTAATCATTTTGGCCATTGACCAAGCTGGAAGAGTCACGATCAAAACTTCGCGAAAAAAGCCTTTGTGGCTATATTTTTGTTCCCAGGCCTTTTATACATGTATTAATAGATGAATGTATTTGTGATAAACATTTAGTGTGATATTGTACCGTATAGTCATGTAATTTTGTTTGTGTTTTAATAATGTGTAAATAAATGATTGGCTCAAGTATTTTTGGTCGGTTGAAGAGGTTTAATGCCTTAAGGATGTTTGTGAGTGGGGAAGGAATCAGAGGTGTGCGTACATTTAGTTTTCGTACATTTCGTACTTCGTACTTTAGTACGAAAATCTTTTCGTACTTTCGTAAGTACGAAAAAAAGTACGAAATTTTTTTCGTACTTTTCGGACATTTTCGTACTTACGCGCCCCTAATTTGCAACTACACCAAACGGTTGCAGCACTCTCGTCGTCTGCCCACTCTCGCGTTGCCACACGCTCTCTCGCCCAGCGCGCTCGTTTCTCAGCCACCCTCTCGCTGTCGCACAATCTCTCGCGCAGCCTGCTTTTTCTCTACCCTCTCAGCCCATCGCGCTCTCTCGCTATTTCTCTAACTCCCTAAACCCTACAGGGTGACAAGATTCAGGTTCACTTAATTTTGGTCGTTGGGCATCCATCGGCTGAAGAGAGTCCGAGCCCTTCTCGCAGGCACGAGCAGCTCTTCGCAGAATATGGTCAGCGATGGCGCATCCTTCTCTTAGCACACGCCACACACGAGAACTTCGTTGTCTTGTGCGACAGATGATCGGCTGAAGAGAGTCCGAGCCCTTCTCGCTGGCACGCACTCTGTGGAGACACGACAATGATTTTCTTCGACGAGCAGCTCTTCGCAGTTGAAGCAGCATACCATCTCCAAAACACTCGTGTGCTTTTCCCGAGTTTAGAGCATGCCAAGTACATGGGTAGGTTGGTGAACAAGGCCTCAAACCTACCCCTGTGATGGTCTGACCGGGCGTCA
>JACMIJ010000538.1:0-18120 GCA_014805365.1 Koerneria luziae
GCTTCTTTTGTTGTTCTGCTGTCAGAGAGGCCATTGCTTGTTGCAACATTTGTGCTCGTTGTCGTAGTGGGAGTAGTGGTAGTTGTCGTGGTGGGAGTAGTGGTAGTTGTCGTTGTGGGAGTAGTGGTAGTTGTCGTGGAGGGAGTAGTTGTAGTTGTCGTAGTGGGAGTAGTACTCGTTGTCGTGGTGGGTGTAGTGCTTGTTGTCGTGGTGCTAGTAGTGCTCGTTGTCGTAGTGGGTGTAGTGCTCGTTGTCGTGGAGGGAGTAGTGGTAGTTGTCGTGGTGGGTGTAGTGCTGGTTGTCGTGGAGGGAGTAGTGCTAGTTGTCGTCGTGGGTGTCGTGGTAGTTGTCGTTGTTGATGGAGTTGTGGTTGTTGCTTAACAAGTTTGCTTTGTATTGCATAGACGCACTTTATTTAATTAAAAAATGCAAACAATAAGCTTGTACGCTATCTCGCTAGTATTCCAACACCCTTTGCAGCTTACTGGGAGTAGTTGTGGTAGTCGTTGTTGGTGTTGTAGTGGTTGTAGTGGTTGGTGTTGTCGTTGTTGCTGGAAAAAAAAACTTTTAAAAAAAAGTTCAGGAACTTTGACATCAAGTAGGACTTAATGACTTGTGAGGAGTGGACGCAATGGTAGCATTGTAAGCAAAAAAATCATGTGATACATATTGTTTTTTCGGTACCAATGAGAGAACTAATATAATATTTCCACTACAGAAACTGATTTGCCCCTCACTTGGAGTTGTTGTGGTAGTAGTTGTCGGCGTTGTTGTAGTGGTGGGAGTTGTTGTTGTAGTTGTTGCTGATAAAGTTCAGGATCGTAACATAGTATGGGTAATGGTACAGTATCCTTGCTAATTTTGTTCACTAGTCCTAATTTTTGCTTGGAGTTGTTGTGGTTCTGGTTGGAATTATGGTTACTTTTGTTGTTGTTGCTGAATCATGAAGTATTGGGATAAGTTATTGAAGTGTTTATGTTATGCAATTTATGAGCAACCCTATCTTCCAGTTTTATGCATTCTGTTAAAAAATTGTTCTTCTTGGCGTTGTTTCAAGTAACATGAACTGGGACCCTATTTTTCCTATTTATTAGCTTACTTGGAGTTGTTGTTGTCGTAGTAGTTGGTGTTGTAGACGTAGTTGTGGTTGGCGTTGTTGTCGTGGCTAAATGCGTTGCATAAGGCATGCCACTATGAGCAGGATCGTTGACAAAGTAATTTGTATGTTGTTCAGCCGTGCTTACTTGTTGTTGTGGTTGTGCTAGTTGTTGACGTTGTCGTCGACACTGAAACATTTGTTCTTCTTTCGCGTTATGGTAATGATATCTGCATGTCCATTCACAAACACTAGCAATGAAAATGCAGTTGTTATTGTACAGCCCTCGATGGTTCATGTAATACTAGGATCGTATTATAAATGCAGGCATGCTTACCTCCCGGGCATATCACAGTTTCGATGTAGTCACCACTGAAAGGCGTTACATAATAGTAATAAGTAAGAAAAACCACATGCGGAATAGATCATGTCTAACTGTGTTTAGATCTTTCGTTCTCTGTGCTAATTGTAGCCTTTTTTAACCACAGATTAACAATAAAAGTAAAGTAAAGTTCTCCCGAATCAAGGCCTATTTGCCTGCGGGGGTCCCGAAGAGGCCAGGACACGTGGGGCATTGAATTCCGGAGTTGCCCAACCTCTTCGCCAGACCTATTACTTTCGTGAATATCACTTCCAATTGCCGACCCCGGAGGGATAGCGCATTGGCTGGGCTGGGACGGTGCCGGGGATCGAACCCGCGTTACAGAGAGAGCGCCTCTTGCCGCTACACCACTACGCTACACCACTACGCCAGCAGATTAACAATATGTAGTTGCTTTTTTGGAGCATTTTCTATTACAATATATTGTTTTCTAAAAGTTTTTTTGAATGCGTACTCGCAAGTGTAATCGTCCTCCGGTAAGCAGCCATCCGGCTGCGGGAAACACGATCTGATTCGGAATTCATCGTAGGAGTCCTCTACGCAGATGGCCCATTCTGACCAGTCGGACCATTCTCCTATCGGCCCGCAGTCTCCCGCATCCTGACAATATGACAATGCTTATTAAGTCTTCGTATTTGCCCGAAAAATAGGAAATTTCAAATACTACTGTACACCTTTGCGTAAGTAAACAATTTCTGTTCACCTGAACATGCAAATCGTTGCTACTATCTGAATAACTTGTTCTGAATTTCCTTTTTTGTGTATACTACGGTGAGTGTTAGTGCGGGCCACATATATTATACATAGACAAGAAAGGTTAATGAGGGTTCCTCAATTTCGGCATTGTGAACTTAATTTTAAATTCACAATTTGATCTCGTAGTGTAGAAAGTCGCCGTTATAGAAATTTTACACGTCGATATGCAGGCTTGTACTTTCTATGACAATATGAGTTCGTCTTATAAATATTTTGACTTTCCTATCAAGTAACTGAACAGTCCCGCTATCGGTCTCTGTGTGCCATTCTGTTGAATTCTCATTGGTTTCATCGAAATCTGTAATATCCGTTTACCCAACTGTGTTCCATCCCCTGATAATCCCGTGCTTGCTCTGCCAATTAAATCGCAACGCGGCTGGTCGCCCCTATTGCGTGGTGGCTGTATAACACATTCTTCAGTCTTGAAATGGAGTTGGCTCAATCGGATAAAAGAATGTGCGTGATGGCCATTAGACTAATCAGACTAGTACGCTTTTGTTTGTTTGTTGAGCATTTGGTAATTAATTTGGTTTTAATTAACATAATATTCTTAGGATCACATTTATAGAAACTAAATTTTTAACTGTAAACAAAAATGTGTTATGCCATGCCCTTGCTCATCGTCAATACGGTCTTGGGCACGCATAAACAAATCAAAAGAACATATTAGACTTACAAACAATTCACTCTGGGCTATTTGTTAACATTGCTAATTTATTTCACTCCTCACAACTTTACCAGCCATATCTCTTTGCATCTTACAATAATACATAGTGAGCATGCGTTTATTTCAAACAGTCACATAAAATTGAAATACTGTCTCGTACTATGAATTCACTTTGCTATAGGTGATCAACAACGCTCTTTGAGCAAGATAAACTGAAAAACGGATTGATTCTGTTTTGTTATTTTCTCTCATTTTCATTGAACCTTGTACACATAAGAAATAGTGCTATAATATTACTACGGCGACAGTAGTTAAAATATTAATGGACAAACCTGTGCATATATGGGAATAACGAGAATGGCCAGAAGCCAGATCACCATTCCCACTTGTCTTTCCACCTTTCGTAGTTTCTCCTTGCGTGGCCCGTATTGAGAAGGTTCTAAAATAGATGTCAAATTAAGTGTGCGTGTTTTTTTAAATCGATAATAAATTCACAAATATCCATTCCCACAAGTTTATCGGCAAAAACAATTCACGGAATTGATCAAACAGTTGTTGCAGTAATTTTTCATGCTCAGATAAATAATTAAATAAGCCTGAATAAATAAGCCAGTGTTCAACATCTCATTCTTTTTGCGTTAAGTGTTTCGCATTCCTATTAAAATGTCCTATTGAATCACTTAAGAAAGGTGTAAACTCACTTTTTAAAGTATAAAAGTATGTCCCCGTCAACCATAGCATGGTCAAGGTGTGGTTGACACTTCTGTAGCTTGTTTAGTGTTATAAATGTCAATTGAGTCTTTTGTTAAGCTCGAAAGACAAAAAATCGTCAAAAGATAGCGTGTAACTATGTTCTCTTTATTCTTGTTTTACAGCAAACATAAGACTCGGACATAGTAAGAAAAAAGTGCGTTCACACCTTCTTTAAGTCCCCATAAAGAGTGATTGAACACTCAAACATTGAAGCTTTTTTTTAAAACCTGAGTAGTTTACATTCTCGATCTGGGATCAGACAGATTCTGCGATTCACAATCATTGCACAGTGGAATTTTAGTTGATGTAGAAATGCTCGTGTAGGTATTTAACGGACCATATGTTTTTGTTGTAGCACCCGCTTCTGCGATGCGGGTACTCCAACAAAAAAACAAACAAAAATAATGCAATTATCTAATCAAAAATTCCTCATCTGGAAATTTTCGTCATAAAATACATACGCTTAAAATTCCGCTTTTCTGTATATTAGTTTCATTAATAAATTCTTGGGCACTCGCTTCTCGGTCTCTTTTGTCGATTAAATCCGCGAATCTTCGCAATTGCTCTACATATACGGTTACAGCAACCGTTATATCTTGTGGTAATAGCTCAAAGAAGATCATTCTCTTCGAATCTCAAGAGCAGAACAGGAGAATCGTTTTCTCGTGCAGGTTTCGATTGCACTGGTGGCTAACCACCTTACGGGATCCACACAACTTTGTAAGTTTTGTTGAGGACCAAGCTTTCATTTCACGCCACAAGAACCTGGAGAAAGTCCTTCAGGTGCAAGCAAGAGAGCAAAGACTGTCAAATGGGGTGATCCAAACCCCCCCCCCTGTGCCTATGTCAGCCGGTGGGGAATCCATTGAGCAAGTACTTTCCGGGAGCCGAGATCGTGAAGGTGGCGTGCTATGGTAAGATGAAAAGTGCCGAGGGTGCTGACCAATCCCCGCGTACTAGCTTCTGGCTGCTGCTTTATAGGAGCGGCGAGGGTGTCATCATCGATGGTTAGTCGAGGTTCTCTTTTTGAAGCCTTGCTTCCAGCCCTTGAGGCGGTTGTTCCAATTCTCAATGGTACTGTGGCTGACGGCATCCTCAGCGAATGCAGCAATGATGTTGCAATAGTTGTTGAGAGCGGAGGAGCCACGGAGAAACTCGTAGAAGATATTACTGCTGCAAAACAAATTGTCACGTTTTTCCGTTGTTTGACCAAATGACGAACTGTGCTACCCTTTCTAGGTTGTCTAAAAATATGTGTTTGGTGTTGTTGTGTTCTGCATGGCAAGCAAAAAAATTGGAATACTGAATTAGGTTTGTAGAATGCTTGTAAGCACATTAAAATTCACGATTTATACGACGCGCGCTCTCAGTTGCTACGCGTCTTGGACAATTCGTTTTGCTTCAATAATAATAGTGCTGAGGTACCCCTTTCCAATAGAGATTGTGGTTGAGCCAGGACCTACGTGGGCGCACTTATACAGACATTAAGTGGCAGCACCGAGCAAGTCCTAGAACCTCCCCCATGCATGACTTCATTCGGGAACAAAAAACGATTTCACTACGCAGCATGATTTTTTCCCAAGAATTTTTGAATCAGCCTAATACTTTGGAATGTTAGACTTGAATAGTATGGTATTAAAATCTGCTCATATATTGTTGGCTGCCTCATTGTTAAGACTGCGTTACATCGCTAACTGGACGACCCCTCTTCTGCGCCATTTCGGCGGAAAACAGTTCCTGAAGGGCTCTCAATCTCTGGAAACCGCTTCACAAATTTCTGTTAGTGCAGTGAAGATGGGTTCGTATTTGCTCCAAATGCAAGAATTACTATATCAACAGCTACACCTACTTGATTGTTAAAACATATAAAAAATAGTTTAAATTGAATTTGGGATTTTTTTTGTAAAAATTAACACGTAGCTACACTCGACATGTGGGTGTATGTTGACAACTCATTATCAGTACACATAGAAAGCAGTCGCCGAATACATTCCGCGCATGTAATCAGTTCTCACACTTGGTCACTTCCTCGAATATGTGGAATCATCAGCAGGATTTGAAAACAGTCATATATTCGAACAGCCCTCTGTACAGTACACAATTTCTCCACTACTCTCATTTGTATGTACTATTCATTTGCTACGATAATTTAGAAGAGGTTCGAGTTTGATACACAAATATTTTGGATAATAGTCTTACATATGTTTTCTGTAAAACATGAATAAATAGTGCATAGAGACGTGTTTTTTTTCTGGTGGTTTTGCCCGTTTTACGATCTTTCGGACTCCATAAAAAACTCAACTGGTACTTATTTCACTAAAAAAGCTACAAAAGTGACTACTACACTCGAGGAAAGTTATGGTTAACGGCAACATAGTACTTTAAAAGGTGAGCTTATTCCTGTTTTAAAGGAGGCCGGAAACCGTGAATCCTCGGAGGGAAAATACGCCATTTTCTTATATATTTGCCGCCCTCGAAGAAATTGTCGGTCTCTTATACACGCAATTCTGCTAACACAAAACAACGGTTTCAGGCCTCCTTTAAGCGCAGTCAAGAATTCCTACCTGTTTGGCTGTTGTGAACAAATATGTACTCTTCAAAGGTTTGACACAAAGGAACATTGATACGTTAAATGGGTACAGTAATGTTTTTAATAAATCTCGGGACAAATGTATGCTGTGTACAATATGTCGTACATGAATTCCCCACAACTGTTAATAATAATAAATGAAATCCAGACCGCTCCTAACAATAAATGCATTCCAACGCCAATATGAGGATATGCAAGGCACAAACAATAAGTTTCTCAAGAATATGCTGCAGGCAAAACCAGGAAGCATTTCAGACAATGCAGGAGCTTCGACAGTATTGCCATATGACCTGTTCATCGAGATAATCGGTGTAAAATATATTGGGCCCTCCCCTGACAGAACAGAAACAGCGCACGGAAAGAGAATCATCCCTCCCATATCTTACCCAGCCAAGCCAAAGTTCAGCCGATGATTTGGCCTAATTGTGCTTTTTTTCGGTATTGAAGTAAGCTTTTGGAAATCATCGCTGGCTAGCGAAATTACTATAACAACAACGGCGGAAGGATGATGTTTGCCGTTAGCCGGTGCTGCATTTGTCAAGCAGACAATCTTTTATGAAATAAAAGCAATTATAATCTTTATCATCATGTAAAGTTCTGTACAGGTATTGTAATACTAATAATTCATATGCAGTATTGAAAAACTGACAAAATCTGCTTCTCCTGTATGCCATACATCTTCAGTTGCACGCTTGTGCATCAATACATAGTATGTAATTTTTTTTATTCATAGAAGTATGCATTTTAAAAAAAAATATGAGATAACTTCCATTGTAAATAGTTCTAGTTTTATCTGCTCCCGCCGCCCACGTGCGTATGTACAAGTGTACGATAATCCACTACAGTAGATTTAATACAGTTTTCAATTAGAGCGAACGTATATGAATTCGTCAGTGCGGAACTAAAGATTGGCCGATGGAAAGTACAATTGCACATAATGTGCCATAGTACATCTTCACACTGCTTTTTCTAGCTACTAAGAATCAGAATATCTTGAAAATCAAAATGATCATGCTCTCCACACCTAATACTCACTGTATATTCTATGCAGTCAAAAATGTAATGTACACATAATATAAGCATGCATTGTGGCCGGAACACGTATAGCAAACTTATTAGAATTGTCAGAAGGAACTAACAATTAGTAACTTGTTGTACACCCGCAGTACACCAAACCGAGGGATATCCTCTTCACCCTCTACGTCACACCACCACAAATCCAAGGATCACCAAGGAGCACAGGTAAGGCATAGGGAAATGAATCCCAGGATCTTCTTCATACCGGGGACAGGATGTTCTGCCCTAGGGGAAGGCGACGGTTATCTGCTAAAAACCCTCCCCCGAGATATCCATCCCTCTCCCCCCAGCCACCGCCAATCTCGTCAGCTCCCGTACGAATGGATAATTAACGACGACGTTGGATTCACAAGAAGATGCCTTCGATCGGCAACTATTCTTCGCCACTAACTTTTATAAAAAACTATCATGATACCGATAAATATGTATGTAAGTATGTATGTACACTCACGGCTTGTATTACTGCAGAATAATGAAGGGGGGAAGTTAGAACACTTCGAATATGTCAAAAAATAAATAAAAATTCATATGCTAATGTTTTCATCAATATTGCTCTCATGCATTCCACCCACACAATGTACCAACATACTAAAACATCTCAAGGATCGGTAAAGTCTACTTTGAGTGAGAGCCAAAATGTGTTTTTTGCTTGCCTCCCAATGGTTAAAGGGTGGAAACTTTGGCAAGATCCTGGATTTGCTTGATATGTTTTGTAAGCATGGTATTATGTTGGCACCTGATTTACCCATAAGATACAAGTAAACCTTCGAAAATATCACATTTCGTTTTCACTTGAGATTAATTTTAATGTTCTTCGAGAAAAAGTAGGGTTCGCTTTAAAAAATCCTGCCTATGCTTCTAAGCAAGCCAGAGAAGTAAGCTCGTAGGATTAACACAAACGTCCCCTGTACTAAGCATAAGCATACTTTGTTCTGCATGAAAACCCGAGTACGCTTGCTACAAAAATAAAAAGGCATTATGTGCAAGACTTCCTTGCCAACCTAGTACATTGTGCTCAACTCTTCTTTCATATATTCTTCTTCTTCTTCCTTCTTATATATACTTTTCTAACCCACTACTTACATAATACATTGCATTCATTGTTTTTCACATATAGAACCCGTCTTACAATTAGATAATGAATTTTCACAATATAACTTCGTACGAGATCGTTTTAGTTGTACCTTAACTGTACGTTAGGTCTTCATAGTAACATAGCACATCCCTAATCAAAAACATGTAGTCTATAAGCCATTGTGTCACAACTTTTCTGTATCAGGAGCAAATATGACATTATCTTCAGGGATTACTTTCGGGCAAAAAAAAGGTACAACATTTTTGGACCGTTGTGTTTGTGTATAGAAAAAGCACTTGGACAGGTTATGTTGTCGTAAGGTGGTTGCAGAATTTCTTTCAAAAGACACGAACGATTTTTGTAGCTTTTTACCAACAACTGTGATGCTCACAGGTTACCCCGGACACCACGCCGTAATGGCAAAGTTGACAGTATTTAGCTCTTTAAAACCCTAACTTGCACGTTTTGATAGTTAGGGGAAAAGGAGCTTTGTAATGTATGTTGTTCTTTGCACACAAACGGGAGATAATTGTTCTCTTCAATCTCATTGAGCCTATATGATTTGAGGTTTGAACACGAAATGTGATCATCCCATCCAATTCCGCGTTGCCAACACTAATTTTGCACTCTCATATACCACAACTTTTCTCCCGTTAATATTGTCAATATTGTGTCTCTGCCAACCTGGTGATTGGAAGATTAACCTCGTGCACGTAGTTATCGATTTCAGCTAATCTCATTTTTGGCCTACATTTCTATAATGAAGGAACATTTTCATGGTTAAGTCAAATAAAGTGAAATACACAGGCCATCCGCCGTAAATTTAGATTGCATGATATTTTTTAAAAAAACTCTGTTTTTTTAGAAGATCGCCTCGAACTGGGGCGGAAGAACGCAGCAGGACGATGATATGGCTCTTAATCGTGTTAGTCGTCCACGCAAGTGCACAGGTAAGGAAAGCCCTATCACGCAAACGTTGAGTTACACGGGGCACGAAATTAGCGAACTCTAAAGCCCATTTCGTATTACAAATCATATGACGAAGAATACAATCCTTTGTATTTAGATGATAGATATTCATACGCGTTTATTTGGAAGTTTTCATCTGCGTCATTTACTAAATATCTTTATCAGAAACAATTGTATTTACATCATGAGCTACAATAATTAATCCCCATGGAACTTTAATCAAGTTTAATCATGTTCTTCCCGTGCCCTTCCGGTTACACCCTTCTATCCGGAACAAACTGCTACGCTGTCTTCTCGGATAGCGCTTACGGTTTCTTGAATGGTCAAACGCGTTGCAAAGCTGACGAAGCAAACCTCGTTTCCATACACTCTGTTCAAGTAAGTCAGCCAAGACTGCATGCTTTTTTGAAGGAGTGCACTCACTCTCTAACAACTTTTTATAACCTTACTAGGTTATAAAAAGAAAAAAAAAGTCACAACGATCCTTTGAAACATCATTACGAAAGTTTATTGTTTGTATTTATATTTATATAGTATAAAAGTTAGTGGCGAAGAATAGGGGCATAGCACATTTGTCGAAACTCATGTTTGAGAGTATGCCCTGCTTGATCTAAAAAAATCGATTTTTTCATCTATGTCCGAGTTGTGTGATGTTGCACTGTACATACACGGCCTAAGTTTCGGGGCAGCGCAACAGCACGGCACCACAACACAAAAAAGTGCATTGACTCTTTCTTTAAAGCTCATTTTCACATTTCGTAAAAATTTATTCGGCAGGCAAATATTGCTAGAGTAACTGAAACAACATATGTATTGTCTTACAGGACAATAATCTACTCACAGGAGCAACCGCTGAAACTCAATGTTTCTGGATTGGCTTGTATTGCAACCCGAAAACCAGAGAAACGTATTGGATTGACTCAACTCCTGTTGACTACACGAATTTTGCACCGGGTAATGTTTAATAATCATGCAATAATGAAGAATAGAAGTTTGTAGTATAATGTTTTACGACAGTCCTCAACTAACACCGATAACGAATATCCGTGATAAAATCAAGCTTTGAGGTTTTGAGGATGGATTGTTTTCGTATACTTTTAGATGAATGAATTACTTTTAGGGCATTCACGATGCAATTCCACATACCAGCGATGGATGTTGTGCGACGATGGTTTTTGGCATTTGGGAATGGTCAATCTACCGAAATACGCCATCTGTTGTGAAATAACAAGTATACTATTAAATACAACTTCTTCAATTGCTTCAAGTTTGTATATCAAGTGCACAAGAAAATCACGTGTATCACCAACGCTTATAGGATAGTAACAGATAAGAGATAATAGATTAAATTGAGCCTACAGATATCGCAAATATTATGTTGTAACATAAGTCTTGGATGATTTTTTTTTATTCTAGTTTTTTTCTATAACTTTGCTTCACATATTCAATAACGATATAATGACCATAAGTAACTACAACCATACTTCAATAGGCAAGTCGGTGATTTCCTTTCCCAGAACTCAGGAGTCTGTGAATCGAAGAAGTCAGTGAGTGCCAGAAATACGTCGTCAACATTAGAAAATTTTTATTGGCTAGGAACGATTTGAGAGAGCGGAACAAGCGATAGTCAGAGGGAGCTAGGTCAGGAGAATAGGTTGGGTGGGTACCGTATTCCAACAGAGCTTCGTAAGTTTGTACCGCGTGACATAAGAGATGTGCGGTCGAGCATCTAGCAGATGTACGGAAGTACTTCTCTGCCTTTTCTCCTATTGATTCCTTCAACGCGGTGGAATAGTTATCAGACCCCTCGCCAAAAAGACACTGTGAAATAGTCATAGTAGGCAAAGAGTCAAACTTTTTGCTGAAAAGCTTACAGATGCTTCCCTCACTACCACGAATTGGTTCATCGAAATCGATTAGGAGTGGAAAGTTTTAGAATTGTATACAAAAATCTTTCAAGTCTTATATTGCAACCCTATATATGATACTTGTGGCGAGAAAAGAAGACGAACTCGAAAATTCATATTTTCGACATGTTATATCACATCAGAAATTAATTCATAGGAGAAAATGTTAATTTATCTCCATTGATTTTAGATTACACAACAACAACTTCAACGACCACAACAACCACAACACCGTATACTACCACGCTGTCTACCACAACACCCTCTACCACTACACCATCTACCACTATGTCCTCCACCACCACCACACCTTCTACCACCACACCTTCTACCACTACACCCACCACCACTCCGTCAACTTCTACGTCTTCCTCTACTACTGCGCCATCAACCACGTCATTTATCACGACTGCATCAGCCACCACAGACTCATCCACCAACTCGCCAACCTCCACGGCTTCCTCTACCATTGCGCCATCAACCACATTTTCGACCACCACGCCGTCAGAAGTCACGGATTCCACCACCACTCCGTCAACTTCTACGTCTTCCTCTACTACTGCATCATCAACCACGTCCTTTATCACGACTGCATCAGCCACCACAGATTTATCCACTACTCCGTCAACTTCCTCAATTTTGTCATCAACAACAACATCTACAACTACTGCATCGGCCATCACGAATTCCGCCACCACTCCGTTAACTTCTACAATCTCCATCGCTCAGTCAACCACGACCTTTTCCACGACTGCGTCATCTGTCACAGACGCGTCCACTACTAGTTCAGCCTCCACCGCGCCCACTTCCAATTCGTCATCAACAACAACTTCTACCGCTACTGCATCAGCCATAACGGACTTATCCACCCCACCGTCAGGCTCTGCAACATCGTCTGCCTCTTCGTTATCGACTGAATCCACCACTACGTCTGTCAACTCAACAACAACTACTACAACCCACTCATCGTCTACCACCACTCTGCCAGCCATAACGGCCTCCACAGCTACCACTCCTTCGTCGACGACCGGTTTGCATCTTTACTGTAACTCTCAATGTCTGCACCAGAACAGTCTTTTCTGACTACCAAAAGCTGATGCAGCATTCGGCATGTTCAAAATGTGGCTTAAGCAATTTTTTGTGAGTAGGATTGAACTCTTAGCGTTACTGCATAGACCATACCATTAATGAAACAAATAATGTTAGCAAACACCTCTGCCTGGGGCTGCTCTCCCATGCTCGTGATTCCTGCTGATGAGATGAGCGGATCCACCACACTCGATCTCACTGATCGTCACACCGCCAAGGTTTTTTGTCAGCCAATCCGAGTAAGCTTTACCCGTACTCGCAGCCAGCATATATTATGTTCTTTTTTTCACAACGTGCCAGTGATTAAGCTCTTATGCAAGAACAAATAGTAATGCAAGTAATGTGCGAATCAAAGACCAACAGGTTCATTCCTTTTTCATGTACGTGTTAATTCTTGAAAGCATTTAGAGCTCATGGAATTTTCCGATAAGTGAGAAATGAAAAATTGCTGCTTGTAGTCAGTTTTTCGTAATAAAACGTTCATTTGCGTGTTCGAAAAAAAAATGACAGCGAGCTAGGACACGTGACTGTTAGTTGCTATCGGAAGAGCTCATTTTAAATTTTGGTTAGTCGAATACGCTAACACCCTTTCTGAGTACCCCAATGATTAACACTACTGGGCATGCTATGAATATTTGCATTGTATTATATATTCGCAGTGTGAGCGATGAGAATACTTCCTTTCAGGCAGCAGATACGGTCAACCTTTTGGAAAACGGGGAGGATGTCGGTTTGTCTGGGCCAACCGTAAATAGAACATTTGTGTGTAATGAAATGTCCGAATGGATTGACGCAGTTTCTATGCGAGTAGTCTCGAGTATCACTTGTGCTGAAAGCGAAAGCGGTAAGTTGAACATTCGTTTACAAGGCAATTGGTAGTGATCGTATCACGAAATGTAATCGGATCATGTGAATGAAAGGGCACCTTCAGACTTAAATAGCCCCACAACGTCCTGGCCTTCTCAGGATTTCCCGCAAGGCGAAATGCCTTGAATTCGGGAGACTTGCCTTTTGCTTTTGCATATATAATATGTTTTTGTTGTTCACTGATGATATGCTTGTCACATCATGTACCAGTAATCATATCTCGGTACATTCACGCAGTTTCAACACAACAGTTCCAGCAGACTCTACAACTATGAGTGTGTTCACAACGAGCAGTGATGGCATGATAACCACAACAACACCTCATGCAATCCAGGAATCAACCACCACCACATCCACTGGATCACCCGGTAGTAACCAGGCCATATGCTCTTTATTCTTCCATCTACTGTGTTTTAGACACTCCAGCACTATTGAAGCTTACTTTTCCCTTGGTATTTCTTATAATCGTGACTCCTTTTTGTTTTTACATAGGCAACGGCATCCTTAGATCTGATCCTTCCACTTCAGACACAACGAAGTCGCTCCTACTCACTACATTAGGAGGTAACTAGGCACTTGAATCCAAAGAACAATACCGTTGTTACAGTTACATCAACAACAACAGGAACTCCAGCACCTAGAACTGGTATTGTTTCTTTTCACCTCTCACAGAAAAAAACAATCTTCAATTTTGAGGGTTTTATTCACTGTTTCCTGCTGCAGTGTTATAAACCCGCATTCTTTGAACTGAATGTAGTCGGCAACTTTAACATTTAAAAAATGCGTGTTATTAACCCTCAAGCTCAATTCAGATTCATTTGAGCGTTACATTTCTCTGAGTTTAGGTATTTTTCTGTTCTCACTGTTAGCACGAACTTATGAAAACAACACCGATTTTACTAATGGCAAGAAAATGCCGATATATTAGGGGGGATAAAATGTTCTTCGAAAATTTTCGATAACTTTTCGTGCATTTTTTTTCTACACACTCTCATGAGCAGAAACACTTCTCTGATAATGAGCGGGTGTGGGGCAGTTCAATACCCGTTTTTTTCTGGGAAAATAATGTTCCTAGCCTCCTTATATCCGATTTCCAGAAAGTTCCACAGTCGGAACAACGATACCCGTCAACTGTGTCAACGGACAATTCACTCCGAATCAGCAAGCCGTCGAGATAGGAGAGAAGCTCAGGAACATCATCATGAATGTAAGTAGGAAACGGAATGGATAAGCACGCAACGCTTCTCGAAGCGTTGCGGGCACGCCAGAAGAATTTGAAATATCTTCCACCCAAGCGGAATCGCACTGAATTCATGCATGGCCTGTTGCAGGGCTTCCAATCGCAGGATATGTCCGCTTTCAATCAAGCCATCAACAATCACATCTGCAGCTACTCCTCTCCGTCGGTTGGAGGGAAGAAATAAACAATAACCGTGACGCGTACACTCGCGTTGCGTGCACGCCAGGAATTCGGTCTCGATCTTAGTAGTTAGAATTCTTTAACCGGTTTTTCCTTGGATCGTGCTATGTTCTCTTATTGGCAAAGGAGGAGTGGTTATGTTAAATTTTCCATTTGACTTCAAACAGAATAAAGGTTGAGAGTTGACAATTCGCACAGTGTTGCCACCAATTGACAGTGGACGCTTTCTGGTCTCTTTAAAACCGTAAACTGTTCCTGTGCCTTATATGCAAATGCATTTGAGCAATGTGTTTGTGTGCTATCAGTCACTCTCCTCAACTCGTGAGTGTATGTTCCTTTGCCTACCAATGCCATCGATCAAAAGTTGCTTGTCACTAAAAGAGTGGCACTATTGTGCGCGTTTGTCTCTTTTTAATGATTTTCTTTTCTTTTCCCACGATCATTTCTTCTCTCATAAGAGGCTCCAAAAGTTAATTGAGATTTTTTAATGATCCGTCGGTAACTCAATAACAGACTGGACGGAACAAACAGAAATTTTAAGAGACTTTCAGATGTGGTTATCTCCTTCACAATCACAATGGCAATATTATTTTGGTAATTTTATTGGAAACGAAGGAATCTTCCACCTGGTGAGCGTTTTGCATCGTTTAAATTGGATTGTTTCTTCTGTTTTCAGATTTTGCAACTCGCCGATTTTTCCTAAATCCGGAAAAGTTCCGGGAAAATATTACCCGAACGAATGCGCGCAGGGGATTTGTATTCAGTGGGCGGCTAAACAAAAACGGCTGGAACAGCCCTTAGGAGTAGGTAGACTTGAAGTAAAATGAGTTATGTTTTCGGATTCTACACCCCAAATAACATAATTTCTCAAGTACGTGTGCATGTTCATAGCAGTGTGAAGCACTCCATTTTCAGCTCTTGAGATAAAGAGTCCCCTTTTCACCCTGTTGAACACATGAAATGCGCAGGAGGAAAACAGCACGCATGCGTTCAAGAATAGAGGGCGCCGTAGGGGGTTTGGAAACAAAAGAAAGTTGAAAACTAAAACAACTCATTTTAGCCTGAAATCGCAATTGATGAAGCTTTTTTGTAGTATGATCTTTTATTTTCCAATAACAGCAAATGTCTTGACAACAAAGAAGTAATGCGTTTCTGCAGAGTAGGAGACAGAGTATGCTCTTGCCGTGTTGTTCCACCTCGTCTTGTATTTTAGGGACTACAAAAGCTTTACTCGTCGCTGACAGAATACAGGCAAAACTGTTGTATGAAACAAACACACAAATGAACAGCACGATTCCAGGAAAAACGGTTAAGGAATTCTAACTACTACATAAGATCGAGACCGAATTCCTGGCGTGCACGCAACGCGAGTGTACGCGTCACGGTTGCTGTTCATTTCTTCCCTCCAACCGACGAAGAGGAGTAGCTGCAGATGTGATTGTTGATCGCCTGATTGAAATCGGATATGTCCTGCGGTTGGATGCCCTGCAACAGGTAATGCATGAATTCAGTAAGATTCTCCAAATTCCTCTGGCGTGCACGCAACGCTTCTCGAAGCGTTGCGTGCCAATACATTCCTTCTCCTACTTACATTTTCGATGATGTTCTTGAGCTTCTCTCCGATCTGGACGGCTTGCTGATTCGGAGTGAATTGTCCGTTGACGCAATTGACGGGTATCGTTGTTCCGACAGTGGAACCTTTTGGAAATTGGATATAAGGAGGCTAGGAACATTTTTTCCCAGAAAAAAACAACGGGTATTGAACTGCCCCACACCCGCTCATAATCAGAGAAATGTTTCTGCTCATGAGAATGTGTGGAGCAGAAAATACATGGTCAAATGCACGAAAAGTTCTCGAAATGTTGCAAAGAACATTTTATTCCCAACCCTCTAATATCTCAGTATTTTCTTATCATTAGTAGCACCGGTGCTGTTTCATAAGGGCTTACTAACAGTGAGAACAGGATAAATGCCTAAACTCAGAGAAAAATAATCTTCAAATAAGCCAGAAAGGTGCTTGAGGGTTTATAACATTGCAGCAGGACACAGTAAATAAAACCCTCAAATTGAGGGTTATTTTTCTGTGAGAAGTGAAAAGAACCGATACCAGTTGTAGGTGCTGGAGTTCCTGTTGTTGTTGTTGTTGTTGATGTAACTGTAACAATGGTATTGTTCTTAGGATTGAAGTGCCTAGTTACCTCCCAATGTAGTGAGTAGGAGCGACGTCGTTGTATCTGAAAGGGAAGGACCTAACATGCCGTTTTCATATACACCACAACGAAATGGAATCAAGATTCTGAGAAATACAAAGGGAAATGTAAGCTTCAATGGTGCCGGGGTATTTAAAGGAGGACAGAAACCGTTGTTTTGTGTTAACAGAACTGTATCCCCCCGCAACGTTTGTGAGGGGAGCAACTATATAAGGAAATGGTGGCTCTTTTTTTAGGATTCAGGGGTTCCGCCCCTCCCCCCCTTTAAGACACAGTAGATGGAAAAAAAACGAGGATATGGCCCGATTAGTACCGGGTGATAAAGTGGATGTGGATGTGGTTGATTCCTGGATTGCTTGAGGTGTTGTTGTGGTTACCCTGGGATCATTGTTCGTTGTGAACAGAATCGTAGTCGTAGAGTCCGCTGGAAATGGTGTGTTGAAACTGCGTAAATGTGTCGATGTTACTCAGCGCTTTACATCACTCCCGGATCCGGTAGCCGGTAACATTCTTCCCGGATCAGGCAACATCGCTCCCGGATCCGACCGTTTTCGGCTACCGATGTTTACCGGATCCGGGAGTGATGTAAAGCGCTGAGCTATGATTACATACATAGTGGCACAAGATGTGACAAACATATCATTATGATATATTCAAATCGCATTGGTATTTATTTTCTTCTCTTCCATAGATTTGTATTAGGATTTGATCAGATCCATGTCTTTCCACAACCTTAGGCTTGTTGCGAAAAAAATTGAAGGTATTTAGAGACAATCGGAAATTTGTACAGAAAGGAGCTAAAAATTGTCATATTCGAAACAGTGCAGCTGCCTCTGCTCTCAAATTAGCTGTGTGCCGACGGAAGTATTAGGTTGGCGAGAAAGTTTTGCACTTTTTTGCTTTTTCGTTTCTCCAGCTTTTCCTTGCAGCTTCCTATATTAAGTAAATATGAACCATAACAGTACAAGCCATGCTTCTCCTGTACCCAAGGTTTGGTTGTTCTTCCGCGGAAATGGGCCAAACGGCGTGTCGTAACAGATGGACAACTTTTTGGGGTAGATCAATTAAATTGGTCCAAAATGAAAACGGCATGAGCTTGGTTTGCAAAAATGCCATAGATGGTTGTGTTGTGTAAAGATCTGCATAACGCCCAACCTATCGCCCGATTGAAGAGAAAGTTAGAAGTGGCCAACTTCATATATGTCAAAAAATAAAAATTTTGATATCCTAATGTTTTCAGCCAATACTGCTCTCATACATTC